>CAUG01000537.1:37020-116157 GCA_000442785.1 Papiliotrema flavescens NRRL Y-50378
GTTTGACGAGACCGATCGGGATATCGGTGGAGATGGCTCTTTGGTTTCAGTAGGAATGGCCTTCGACGTACTGGTGGGAAGCCCGAAACCCAGCGCCGAGGAAAAGAACGAGGATTTCTGGGCTGGCGGATCTGATACTGGGGGCGTAGTTACAGGATCGGGGAGATCAGCAGAAAGATCGGCAGGCGGTGGGACTGGTGATAGGTGGTAGCTTCGCGATTCGTTCGACACGTCTTGAGCGAGTTCGCCGACCGGCACGTCGTCCAGCATGACCTCGGCAAACGACTCGCGCTTGTCGCGGGATTGCGGAGTGGTTTGAGAGTACGCGGCCTGGGAAGCGATCTTCGGCGTTTTTGCAAGCGAAGAGGCTGAGGCGCCGAGAGCCGATTCGGCGCTTGATTCTGCTGGCGATGCTTCATCGCCGTTGGAAAGTATGGGCCTGGTCGTTGACATCGAGGCGGATGCTGGAATGGACCGAAATGAGCTACTGGAACTGAGATTCGGGCGTGGGTTCCGAGGCGAGGGGCTGTTCGAATTGTTCGATGCTGTCTCCCACATGACGGCGGCGGCTTTGACCTTGCTGGGGGACTTGGAGGGTGAGGTTTTGTTGGAAGCTAGGGTAGCGGTTGCTATATCATCGTGGGATAAAGATGGGGAAGGGTGGACCGGGCGCAGATCGTCAACGCGGCTCTTCGTGAGGTCGTGGTCGTCATGATCGCCATCGAGATTGAGCTCGAGTTCTTCCGCGGCCCGAATGCTGTCCTCTGTGGGTGCTTCTGCCATGACGGAGGGAGATGATACGCTAGGAAGTGGAAGGGCACTGGGATGAATAGATGCGCACTTTGCCGATTGACGTGTTTCATCCGCGTTGTCCCTGAATTCGTCGCAAGCTTCAAAACAATTTTGGAATCATCTTACATCCTTCATCCCACAATGGCGAAAGCAGGTCCTTCCACAGCAGTCGACAAATCTCAGCCACCACCCAAGTCGCGATCCGAAATCGACTCAGACTCGGATGCGTCCACTGACTCGCCCGACTCTGAAGACGACATCGAAAATGTGACGCCAAAACGCAAAGAAGGGTTGTCAGCTACAAGCGGAAAGAGCAGCACTGTCCAAGGCAAATCCTTGCCGTGAGTTTACGCGAGCGGCTGGTCGCAGTATGCTCCAGACTGACTGAGCAGCAAATATGCACCTCCCAGAGGTATGACACAGACCTCTATCGACGCAACCTTCAAAGATTCGCCGTTCGAATATGACAGGCTTGCAAGCAATCCGAAGCTTCAGCTTTGGACCATTCGCGTCCCGGCCGATGTAAGTTGGACCGACCATTCAACGCCTCTCAATCTGACAATCCCAGTTCAAGCCTTCCCGTCTGACGTCGTTAAAATTCACTCCTCCGTCTGGATCTCGCCAGGTCATCGGATCCCTTTCGCACAAATCGACCACTTACAAGTTGCTCCCCGCTGGCCATCCTCGGCCGGCTGAGGCGGTCGTCAACGAGTTGGGACGACAACCGACGGCCGGTCCAGCAGCAGCGGACTCGATGGCATTGGCCGACCCGACGATGCGCGAAGATGGAGGAGATGAGATGGGAAACAGCATGAAGCTACTGGTGCCAAGCGTTAAACAGAATGGAGCCTTGATCACAGGTTGGTCCACGTCCGCTACATTGCTATCTTGGCTGACATTCAGCACCTCTCCCGATCTCGCAGCAGCTGCTCTTGACCCCACAGATGGCACAATCCGCTTCGGCTGGAGCAGATGGCCCTCTCCCCTCCTACCTTTCCGAGACCATCCCGGGCTCGTCATCGATCACCGTTTCGGACGTGGCTGCGTCGACTGCCAAGCGCCCTCAGCCCTCCCACCTTTTCAAATTCCGGAACCGCGCTTTCGGCTTCGACACTCCCGGTCCGTCAGGCACGCGAACACAGCGCACGGGTGTTGAAATCGAGCAGCAGGAGCCAGCTGTCGAGCCCTCGAGTCCCGTCAAAGAAAAGAAGAAGAAGCGAAAGAGTGAAGGGCTAGAGGCTACGCCAAAGAAGAAGAAGGCGAAGGTGTAGGCGTCTGCCATGCGCCACATGAAACACAACTGTATTTGTACAACACACTTCAGCCCGTTCTCTCATGCACATTGGTCGCTATCATGCTAGTGCGAGGCTGTCCTCCCCGCGTAAAGTTTGGTACACTCGCTTAGCCAACGCCTGTCTTCAGCTACACCATGATACACATCCTCACTCACCTTGTTTAGCTTGCGGCCGCTCGCCGTGCCGTTGATCAAGTTGCGAATCTACCCGTTGAGCCCCTTGAGCCCCGGCGATAACAGGCGAGCGATTTACATACCTCACAGTCGGCCAACATCCCATCGGCGATACCTTGCCGCTCTGCCTTTTCGAATGCACGCATCAGGTCGGCAAATGTGGGATACTGGGCCGCAATGCCGGCGGCAGCAGACTGGGTTACGCCTTGAACCTCTTGCAAGATCAGCTCGAGCGCATCGGTGGTCGAGGCCGCCTTGCGTCTGGGCTCGACCGGAGCGAAGGAAAGGTGAGCTTTGGAGAGGAGTTTGTACTGGCATCAACCTCTTGCGCCTATTCCCGGCTTACTGGTCGAAGTGCAGCATCTGCGCACAAGTTCCAGACCCAGTCCTCCATATCCTCTGTTTTCTCGACTGCGGCATCAACCGGGACATAGATGATTTGTGAGATCACGCACCGTGAACGATGAAGACGCCTTCTTGCACCTGCAGCTCTATCAAGTTGCGCTCAATCAGATCCTTGTCCAGCCGCGTCGTCGTCGCGGCAGTGGCGTTTGAGGTCGACGAAGTCGTTGATAGCCCGGCCCGAGCCATAGCCGTGAACTCGCGATTGGCCAAAGTCTTTGTCTTTGCCTGATATCTTCCTAGGCCTTTCACGATCACGACGATTTGGACCGACGATTCCAGGCCGAGGAGAAGTCGAGCGTCCCGTATCCAGTCCAGGAGCATGTCTTGACCGTGCAGCATCTTGTCGACTACCTCCTCGGCGTCGATGACGAGTAAGATCGTGCTGTCCCACTCCCAGTAAGGCTCGGTGAGAGGGGCGAAACGTTTGAGCGAGGGATCCCATCGCGCCTTCACTTGCCTCTTGATCCTGATTGTACCGGGGATGGGCGAATCATCCTCCGACATGAAAGACACCTCGGACAGGCTTTCCGTAAAGCGAGCTCGGATCTCAGGAAGCGCTCCGGCTATGGGCGAGGTGGGCAACGCCATGTCTGCCGACATGTACAGGTGGATCTCGCGGACTGTCTCATTTTTGGATGTGCGTAACTGTGGTTCAGCGTGGCAACCTCCACGTAGCGGCAACTCGTGCTTACGCGATTGACTTCCGTGACCTTCTTCTGGAACGATTTATCGGCTTCTTTGGCGGCCTGAGAATGAGCTGTAGCCATGAACGGTAGCGCACCTTGGCGGCGGCTTTGGCAAGTTGCTTCTCCTGTTTCTCTTGCTGTTTCTGCGACGCACGCTGCGCCTTGTCCGTGAGCAAGGCTGGCTCCTGTAGTGAGCGGAAAGCAGTCTGTCAAGCTCGACTGTGGGCATACATTCTCCACACGCAACAACTCGTCGCTCAACTTGCGACGCTTCGTTGGTACGGGTCTCTGCGCGATAGGTGACCCGCGCTTGCTTTCGTCATCAGAGTCTATGCCCGGGAACGTCGCAGAGATAGACTGCGGAGTGAGACTAGAAAATATAGGCGTAGGCTTACAGCTGATCGATCAAAGCTAGAGGGCCTATCGCCTTCTGATCTCAAGTCCTGACGTCCGCCGACGCCGATGAGCGTCTCCATCGACTCCAAGCCATCGTCTTCCTCCGAGTCAGACCGGATCACAATAGCATGACCGACTCTACGGAGTCAGCCGCACTAGCTCAGCGCAGAACGGTATCCTCACCGATTCGACAGCGGCTTGATGGAACGCTTAGATCCGACGAACGACACCTCTCGCTCGTTGTCGCTATCGTCGTCGCTTCCGATGACAATTGCATCTTGTATTGGACTTTTCCGTGCAAAGCCCCTCATATTCGATCAAGCGCAGTCGCGAGAAAAATGTGGAAAGTCATACAGTATGTGGCATGTGTGATGTTTTGTTTTGAGAAGAAAGCTTAGGCGCAGGTGACGTGTGTTTCAAAATCGAGCCTCCATGATTTGGGTCTGACCACAACTCCTTTAAGCAAAACAACAGCACTCAGTATCCACGCATGGGAGAATACATCTGGTCTTGATAATCATAAACGAGAAAAGCCGATAGCGGAGTATGTATTACATGATAACGCAGCATGAGTTTTGCTGTGATGTCAGCCAGCCATCTCCTTCGGTTTAAGCCATGAGACGCACCTTCTTCGCCGTCTTGTAGAACATCTTGCTTTGCGCAGACAGGGCATTGGATCGTTCAACCAGGTTATCCAGCTTCTCGCCACGCTCAAGCACTGATTCTATGGTCTTGTGCTGCACGGTCAGAAGGAGTCGAATACCAGCAAGCATGAGCCAGACTTACGAGGACAATCTTGGTCTCATCCAGCTCCTGTTGCACCCTCATGATGGTATCGGCCTGCTTCGGGTCCTGATACTTGGTTAGGTAGTTTGCCAATGTGCCCTCGAGCTTTCCTTTCTGGGCTGGTGGTAGGCCTCCGGCGGCTGCCTGAGATGGATTGGCGCCGAAAGCATTGGCCGAAGCGGACGCGAAGGATGGCGCCGGCAGTTGCGCCAGCAGGGCAGTGTGTTCGTCGAGCAGCTTGGTAAGGAGGGAGAATGCAGGTCGATAGGGGTATTCGAGATCGGTGATCATCACCGCTGCAAGTCAGAGGGATTGTCTGCGTTGCACACGCGACGTACCAGCCATTCCCATGGCGTTGGCACCGCGTCCAGCGGCCCGAAAGACATGTGCCTTGTAGTTGTTCTCCTCCACCGACGACGGCTGATTGGCAGGCGTTCGCTCGGCGACAGTCTGCAGGGCTCAGGATCTGATCTGGAATATGATCCCCTAGACATCACGCACCTTTGTGAAGAACTGCATAAACTCTCCGACGCTGCCTCTTTGGTAAAAGGAGAAGCTGCTGAGGTCCTGTGACGTGCCGAGCAGCGTGGCTTGAGCCGGCGTTGCCGGTGTAACGGACAGAAGCGAGAGCGAGTAGACCTTCATCTTGGTTGATGGTCGTGAAACGTTGGACACCGGTGCAAAATGGGCGAGAGTCGGGCCTGTCGAGCGATTGATTGAGGTTGAGGGTGTCGGCGAGAATGACCAATCAGGCGATGATGGCGAGGCTACGACGGCAGCTCGAGAGGTGGGCTGGGATGCTAATGTAGAGTGAGATGGAGTGTAGGACTGGTGCACGAAGAGTGGACGAAGTTGACGGAGAGTGGTGCAATGAACGATCCAGATGCATCCAACTATCACTCTGTCCTATCAGCCGACCGAGTGGGCCGCTATTCGAGGCGCAAAGGGGCGGGGGCGAGAGCGGTGAGCCAGCGGTAACCCTTGCCGCGGGTTGCGTCATACAACGAGCCTGGAATTGCCGGAAAGGGGAATAAATGGAATCTGGATCATTATCCCTCTGTACCCGATCGCCTTACCTCCACACATCAACCCCCACGTCGCCCCTCCCGCCGACCTCGTCACTCCTTGTTGACACCTACTCATACCACCACCGCTCCCCATCCCCATCTCCATCCCCTCCACCACACCCTCCCTCTTCATCATGTCTGACGCTTTGCCAGATGATGCTTGGATTCAGAGCTTCCTCTCATCACCTCCTCGTCCTCTACAGCAAGCCCTCCAAAAGCGTCTGCACGCCTCGACCTCTCATCTCAACTCGCTCGCCGAACTGTACAAGCAACGAGCCGCTATCGAGACGCAATATGCCGACAGCTTGGCCAAGCTCGTCAGGTCGGCCGAACAGGGCAGTCTGTTGCCCAAGACTAGCATAGAATGGGACAAGTCGAGTGGAGAAGGCAAGCTCTGGGACAACATTATCAGTGAATTGTCTGAGGTACGTCGACGTGTGTTCCGCCGAAAGTCTTTCGCCAACCAACAGACTTCCACCTCTCACTCAACCCTCGCCGCCTTACTCAAGACCGACTTTGAGCAGCCGCTCAAGGAGCTGCCGAGCAAGATTGTAGCCTGGAGACGAGTGGGCGACCAAGACGCATCGTTGGAAAAGGCCCTCAAGGACTATGAGAAGACCTCGGCCAAGCTAGAGAAGGCGTCGTCCAAGGCCAAATCCAGCAAGACTGACGTGCTGTCGTCCGAGCTCAACTCCATCACCTCATCATTGGCTTCACTCTCACCGATGGTGTACACGACTTATCAACGGTTGGATGAGGAACGACTGCGAAGTCTAAAGGAGATTATTGTGCGATGGGGCACCGTTCGGGCGGATATCGCGCAGAGAGATAGCGAGCGGGCTGAGCGGGCTGTCGCCTTGCTCATCTCATGGGAGACTCAAGACGAGGTGCTCGCGGTCGGCAGGAAGCTGGGTGGAGGGGGAGGAGCCGCTGCTCGCGCAAGCAATGCGGCAGCTGCACCCTCACTCAGCAGCGTTTCCACCACCCGTAAGTGTGATTGGTGCACATTAACCTCCAAGCCTGACTTCAGCGCAATTCGATCGACGTTCATCGTCGTTTGCGAACTCGCCTGGAAACGATTTCTCGCCTCGTCCAACTCCCAGACAAAATGGCTCATCCAACAATCTCTCAGCGCCTCAAACAAACTCTTTTGCTACCGGTATCAAGTCCATGCTCGGACGAAAGCCAACTTTGGGTCCGAATCGAGCCCGGAGTGGAAGCAACGCGACTTCGACTCGCAGCGGTCGCGACCGAGAAGGAGGCTTCGCGTCGATCGGCGAGGACACTCCTAGACGAGACTCGAACGCACCGCCGGTGGACGCAGACGGCTACTCAGTCGCGCCGGCCGACAGACACCGAAGTCTATGGGATGAGCCCGATACATCCGAGGCAGGCCTTGCGGCGCCGATTCCGCCATCCGCTCCCCCGACCGGCTCTACATTCCATCAAGATATCACGGCATCGCCTTCGGGCTCGACTGAGGATCTCGCGAGCTCCGCCTCCTCGCAGCAACCTGGCAGTCAGCCCAAGCTCAACCTGGCGCTTGCTCCCGCACCGATACAGGAAAGCGAGGATGAGCGGCTTGCGGCGCTTCAGAAGATGCAGCAGACCTTGCAGATGCAACCACCTCAGCAGCCATCTCGTCGGCAAACAATTGCTCGAGGTCGCCGCGATGTGCGCAACACGGTCTTCGGAAACATCGGCGACTCCTCGAGCCTGATGTCGTCACCGAATGCCACCAGTCCGATATCCGAGTCTGGCGATCCCGGAGTATCCTCACCGGTTGCAGTCACGAGTGCGCAATCTGCCAACACGATCAGACCGTCGCAACCCGATCGCCAAGCCTCGGCGTCGTCCACATCTTCTAACCCTTTCGAGACATCCAACATGACGAACGGTCTGCCATCTGCCTTTGCATCGAACGACGGCACCCCGGGATTGCGCGCCAATATAGTGGAGACGATCAGCGCCATCACGAGAGGGGGTGAAGCGCAAAGGGTGCAGATCAACGGCGAAATCCACCTCTCCTTGCGTCTCGGACCCGACTCGCCCTCTGCGCAAGGACCAATCCACATTCGAATGAGCGAATTCGAAAATCTGGAGAAGATTGCGCCGAACCCCGCTTACCTCGCCCAGGTACCCGACAAACCCGGCGAGTACTTCTTGAACGCCGAAGTCTTGGCATCTGCGACGACTTCGACCAACGCCCGCGGGACTTTGCTCTTCCGATACCAGGTACATATCGCTCCCGGCCACGAGACGTCCTTTTTGCCGTTGGTTCTGGAGCCCGCATTCCGATGTGGCGACGGCGAATCGCGCATGATACTCAATTACCGACGCAACTCTTCGGCCTGGTCGCGCGACGCAGGGTTCTCCAACGTGTCCATGGTCGCAGCGTTCGGAAGCGGACCGAGCGTCTCGAATGTTCAGGCCAAGCCAGCGGGCGGCGTATGGTCTCCATCGTCAAGACGCATGACCTGGAATCTAGGTGACGTCAACGCCGACGGCAAAGTCATCGCCAAGTTTGTTAGCGAGCCGGGTAGCCCGCTCGCACCGCAAGGCATTCAGGCGAGCTGGGCTATGGAAGGCATCCTTGCTAGTGGCATCGGGCTGAGTGTTGTACACGGAGAACTGGAAGCTGGCTTGGAACTGGTTGAAGTCGAAAAGGCAGTGACAACGGGCAAGTACCTGGCTGAAGCGGTGACGCAGTGAGGCGGTGGGGGATATAAAAACGTATATTACTTGCTGCATGCTACAAGCTCACTGGTTGTGATTCGACCAGTGCATGCTTGAACAGTGTGGTCGTGTCTATCAGGTGCTGGCATGCGAGACCAGCGGAGATGCACCCGCATCTCCGGAGAAATGTGCATGTTTCCGTTGGATATGCTCGGCTAAGTCGCTCTGTCCTATTTGTACATTTCTTGCTACTCGTCTGTCACACGCTCCGCAATGTCCTCATATCCCGTCGCGTCGACATCCAAGCTACCTCCTGCAGCAGTGCCGTCTGCAGTCGACGATGAGGAGGGGGAAGATGAGGAGAGACTGGATTTGGCTGCTCTACAAGGATTTGCCGAGTGAGTTCACATGCTTGATACTCGTCCCGTGCCGACACTGCTGACACCCAGCAAAATCCAACGTCGGCCGCTGGAAGACGACGTAGACGGCGAAGACTCGCGCATCAAAATCATCATCCCCAAACGAGGCGAGAAAGATTTCGAGCCTCTAGCAGAGACGGCCAATCTGCAGGAGATGATGTTGCAACGGAGTCGAGAAGCTCTCTTCGGCGCACTAGCTGGTGTGCGCGGCGGAAACAGGTCAGTCGAGCTGCATCTGATGTGAATAATGGCTCATCTTAGCAAAGCAGTATCTCACGCTATATTAACACCCGACTCGATCTATCCCAAGATGCTCATCACAAGGGGTCGCCTCCTGGACAGCATGGGCATCTCGGTTCGATATAAAGACACGGCTGCCGGTCGGTCGCGGACGTACATCGAACTACTCCCCGAAGAGGCACTGTACTTGTTGGAGCGAGGAACGCTGCAAATCTGGCTTGGAAGGCTAGCTGGCTCTCCCGCAGAGTTGGAATCCGGACTCGGAGAATACTGCGAAGAGGAGTATGGCGTCAAAGGCGCTGTCGAGATGAGCGTGATGGAGGGATTCGCTGCTTTCATCGGAGCCGAGGGCCTGACTTGGGAACGCTATCAGGTAGATCCTCGCCTCCCGAGTCGACTTTGCTGATCCATCCAGGCATTTTCATACTTGAAGAGGCTTGGATATACCGTGCAGCGGAGTCGCCAGTTCATCCCCACACATTTCACCTCTCAAGAATCGACCGGAAAACTCCCTACGAAGCAGGACAGCTCGATGACACCGTTTCGATCGTGGTGGTTGAGCTTACCTTCGTGGCTTACACGGCTATCTCGGGCGCTGTTTGGGCGCATAGCGCACATGACCAGCGCCATTGCGAGCGTCGGGCTTCGGGTTTTCCCAACGCTGAGTGGGCGGATGTCGCTCTCAACAACTTTGGCTGGTTCACCTCGACGGTGGTCGTCATACGGTAAGCTGACCATGCTTTCAAGCGGTGCCGTCTGACGCTCAGGACACATCATGGCCAACCTGCGCCTTACTCCCACTTCCCATGCCCAGTCTGTGCCGCAGCTGCCTCGCGTATCAAGCGAAGCTTCCATCTATTCGCCGCTCGATCTGAACCCATACATTCCGTTCTGGCACGTATGGAAACCCGCCACGCACTGGTCCAAGGTCAATTGGGATCGCGGATCAGCCTCAGGCTTTGTCAACCAGAAGCCCGAGTACATCGTCGCGGTGATCAAGTGAGTCCGGGTCGTTGCCGCCGTGACGCTGACTCGCAGTGCCCGAGATACCCCCATGCCCAGCCTTGCTCAGCTCTCGCAGGTGTTCGACTCCCTACCGGACGAGCCAAAGGGACCGGTCAAAAAGCTTGGGCCGCAATATCAAAAGCCTGTACGCCCCGGACCCAATCGCGCCGTGTCGGTAGCTAGGATCAGAAGTATCTGGAATCCCGCCAGTTGGCTCTCGAGAGCGCGCTCCTCAGATCAGCCACAAGGGAATGGTAACCCAATGGCCGCCCTCCGGAACGGAGACAGGGGTCTCGTTGTCGCCGTCAACGATTCGGGGAACACGGGGTGGGTGCGATTTGGGCGCACCGGATTCGACGATCATGTGGTCATATGATGTATGCATGGTCATCTCAAATCGTTACCGTCGTTGTCACATGTCTCCCGTCACACTTCGTCACCAGTTTTGATCCTGCTGGAAGCGGTCGAGTAAAGCTACGGAAGCAGCAACTCGCTGCTGGGTCTGCGTGCGGAGGTAGTAAGCTGGGCAATCCGCCGATGTGCAAATCACGTCCTGATACTTAGTTACTTAGACTGGAGTGGGCCTTTTCTCTCACCTGATGGAGAGAACCTTGACATCGCTGGCACTGTGTCCAAAGCCGGGCAAAGTCAATCTGTAAAGCAGATGTCTGTGCCACCTGCGGGTAAGTTAGGGCCGCTTGCCAAGGCGCATCACGGACCTGTTTCTGGTACAGCTCCGGCAATTTGGGGCGACAATTCTCGCACACAGCTCCGTCTGATAGTCAACAACCGCCAGATACCGTGCCCACAAAGGGGCTCACTTTTCGTTCCCCGTAAAGGCGTCTTGCATCCCAGACAGGTCACGGTCTTCACTGCAAATTTCATCAATCCGCCGATGGTGGGTGTAGCGATCTGGATTGTTCTCGTGTGATCTCCAGCGACTGCCATGTCAGCTGTGTACAAGACAGGAATGGAGTAGACCGTACGTAGACTGTTGGCTTTGTCGCCTAAAATCGGCTCGAAGATCCGCATCAGTGGCTTCGACAACTGATTGTCCAGGTAATACCGAGTATCGATCGGAACGTTGTGCTGCAAGACATAGAGCGGATCTTCGGATTTCTCGTAGGCAGCAGCGCCTGCATTGTCAATCGACGTGTGGAGAGAGGAACCAGACGGCCCGCGTACCTTTTATACCCTTGATAATCACATAGGCTACTCGATCGCCCAATGCGGGAGCCGAACCTGCTCGTTAACGGACACTCGCCATCGAACTATTGATATCCTACCTGCATCTCGTTTTCTCATTCTTTCCGCGAGTTCGACGTGGGCTTGCTTTGCCGCATAGTCTAGGTGTTCAACGCGCATCGGGGTGACTTTTGCACAAGCTTACCCGCTTTGGCCAACGCTTTGGTTATGACCAACTGAGACATGTCAATCTTGTTCTGCAGGAGATCCGCGATCGTCTGCTTCACGTAGCTAGCGGTCAGCTCTCGGTGTCAGGTTCTCAACCTACTCTTCAGCGCCTTTGACATCGCGGTCAATCAGCATCTTGAACAAACATGTCTCAATGACTGTCGATACTAGGCGACAATTATCTCGCCTGACGGTCTAGGACATCAGCCCAAATCGGCGTTCAAGGCATACCTCAATGCCCTTGGTGTCCATCTTGTCGTACCGCTCCGGTTTCGTCCAATACAAGCCCGCGTACCGTTTCTTGCTGATGAGCAAGTAGGGAAAGTACACTTTTTCGAATTCAAGTTTGATCGGCTTGATGAACTTGGACGACACCAGGTCCGCTGCCTCCGCACCTGCTGTCAGAGAAGCCGGGCATTGATCACCAACCCAGTCGCATAGCAGACTCCAGATCCGGACAACCGAAGCGCACCATGACCGAATCGGTATCACCATAGATGACCTTGGCGTCGTGATCGTAACCGTTCTTCATAGAGTATTCGGCCTCGACTTCCGTCTTGGTGCGCTCGATCATTTGTCGTCCATACGCCGTGACACTCGACGAGATGGCGAGACACGGTAATTTGCCGACAGTTGCGCCCGTGAACCCGTACACCGAGTTGGCACTGATCTGCGAGTCAGAAGGATTGAGTCCGGTGCACGTACCTTGAGCGCAAGCTGCCGTCCATCCAGGACCGCTCGTTTGAAAGGGTCCTTTTCCACTTTCAAGTCTTGCTTGGCCCGTTTTCGTGCTCCCAGCAGATTTTCGAGAATTAGCGGGAGCAAGCCTTTACGCTTCTTTGTCGTCGCAAAATAGTCTGCAATGCTCAGTGCCCATGCCTTGTGGTAAGTGCTCACCGTTGTTTGGTGTGTGAACATAGTCTTCGCCTTCCACCAAACCAAAGCGATCAATGCTAGTCTTATCTAAGAGAGTCGTGTAGCACAGGTTGTGCGCCATCATAATTGACGGATACAGGGAGGCGAAATCCAACGTGGCGATCGGTACATCGTAAAAGCCTCGACTGGGTTCGATGACAGTAGCGCCCTCATACTGCTCGTCCGTGCCTTCGCTCTTCATTGCCGGAATGATGTATCCTTCCTCGCCTGCGCTCCTGTACAATTGCGAGATGACCTTGATTTGCTGGCCGCGGGACAACAGATAGTTGAACGGTACTCCCGTGACACGCGACATCTCGGTGTAATTGACGAAACACATGAGTTTATCCAGCAGGCGCTGAGGAAGGTACGCGTCCTGTAATCAGCAGTATATCGGGAAACCATCCCGCACCTTCAGGCAGTAGACAGCTAGACGTCTGCGAGAATCTGCTGTACCATTCTGCAATTCCGTAATGATCGAGTGGTGAACGTCTTCCTTCTGTTCCCCCAGGAATTGGGCGCAGACGGCGTTGAGCGTGTAACTTCGCAGTTTGTAGTCGCGCTGCATGACTTGCAGAAGATCCAGTTGGAGCCGACCTTCCATGTTCACGGCTTTCGAATCACGTTGCCCGTATGCTTTGGACGAGAAGTGGGTGTCCTTGACTTCAGTCTTGATACCTGTGGGTCAGCCATCGTCGATGCCTTGCAAGCCCACCCTTCATGCGACCCAAGAAGGCAAAGTCGGGAACCTTCAATGCCTTGGCTCTGTCCAAAAGGTAGGGTAGGTCGAAATTAGCGATGTTGTATCCGATGAGCATGTCGGGGTCGACCTTTTCGACGAATTTGCGCCATTCCAAAAGCAAATCACGCTCATTCTTGAATTCGAGGACCTGGGAACCCACAATGTGCGCGCAGGTGTTGAGAGTGAACACATTTCGAACAAACGGCTTCTTCTCGCCTGAGGTCAGCTGATGATGCATGGCGGCGCTCACCTTGCCGTGTAACCATTGCCGCGATTTGAATCACCGGATCGATGTTGGCCTCGGGGAAAATTCCCTTTCGTCCTGCGCACTCGATGTCGAAACTGAGGATCCTCAATGGCGCGATCTTCAACCAGTCACCATCCGGCGCGTGAGAGACGAGGTCTTTGTAACTAACGATCAGCAGGATTAGTTGATGCCCCTTCCGCTTACTGGCAAGACGCTTCGATCTGACACAAGGAGCGCTTCTCTGTGTTGTCGAGCATTTCGTACTTGCCGGCAGGTAACTCAACCCAGTTCATGCCTACCACCTTGGTGTCGATCATAAAACGAAGGGTGTATGCGATATTGCTCTCATACGTGAGGATTTCCGGCGGGAATAGATTGTTGAAATCTATCTGTCCTCGTTCGAAGGCACGTGAAGAGTCAGCAAAGAAACACCTGTCCGCATCTCATTTGACTCATCTCGAACTCGTGGCAGCGATTTGGGGTCGGCGCACGTAATCTTGATAAAGGGCACGTTCTCGTCACCACGATAACCCCAGAGCGATTTGCGGTTGTGGATCGTACAATTGACGACTGGCGGCAGTGGTGATGGTACGTTTTGCTGTCTTCAGAATTCTGTGACAGACAAGTGTGATGAATAGCTCACGTTGATGGTGTCTTTGAAGGACTCGAGATCCTTATCGAGAAAGCCGCTCGGCGCAGCGACGTAGAAATAAGGCTGAAACCCGTGGATATGGGCCAGTACCGAATTGCCAGCCTCTGTGACACCGAACAACCGTAGGGTCGGGCCATGCTTGGGCTCAATGGCCTCTTCGATCTCAATTTGTTGAAAGCCTGCTGTCAGGTGTTTCCGATGCCCGTCAATACTCACATATAGAGTGAGATTTTGTGTCTATGGTCGGCAGAGGGGGTCGAGGCCATGCCGTAGAGGTCTCAATGTGATCTAAGCGTAAGCCGGCGACGAAAGCAAGTGAGGGCACCGCGACAAACCTGCTGAGGCGTCTTCTTCCGCTTCCAGCTGCTGAAGAACATGCGAGAAACTGTCCTGACGCGCTGTGTCGAGCTTGCGCTTCTTGGCGATGGGTTCCGGCATGTCGTAGCGTGATTGTGGATTGAGCACGGCGGACTGAATGTAGCTGACTGGGAAGGCAAAGCGAAGAATACACGCGTGTCGAGCTCGCTTGCTTGCGGTGCCTCCACTCTCGCGTGCGCACCACCAACCCAGGCTTTGGAGGAGCGGCGATCGCCGACAACTGGGCCGATCCTCTTCATGCCCGGTTAACTGGTCACCCGGCCAGCCGGCCTCGTCAATTATACTCGTCTCCCTCGACCAGCCTTTCCTCTTCCGCTTCACGACAATCGAACATCGCACGATCAACATCGATCCTCAGTACCATGCGTGTCCATAGCAGCATCCGTTGTCTGTCTCAGAGATGGCCGTCTCGTATGAGCTCTGCACGATCTATGGCATCACAGCTTCCATCGCCTGGTAAGCGCGGGAAGGCTGCCAATACGATGACGCTAACAAGAGGTATCAGCTTCGCCTTGAGTGATGAGCAAAGGGAGATCAAAGGTCGGTGTGATAGGTCAAAGACAGTCTCTGAAGCCAGAACTGGCTGAAAAGTTCACCAAGGACGCTATCGTTCCGCGGGCCGCCCACTACGATCAAACAATGGTCTGTCGAACACAGCGAGGCGCGAACAAGCTCACAAGCAGGAATATCCATGGCCGATACTGAAAGAGGCTCACTCTCTGGGACTGATGAACACGCATATCCCCGAAGCCGTACGTCAATTCGCCGTCCAACGCTCATTGTAAACAGTATGGGGGCCCGGAATTGGGCTTGGTCGAATGCGCTCTTGTCTCCGAAGCGCTAGCTTACGGCTGCTCGGGCATTCAAACGGCCATGGAAGGTGCGTAACTTCATTTGGTAGCTCTGACGTGTCAGCAAACGGTCTGGCTGAAGCTCCGCTCATCGTCGCCGCCTCGCATGACACGAAGACAAAGTATCTGGGGCGCATGACGGAGGAGCCTCTGATGGCGGCCTATTGCGTGGTCAGTCAGCTTCGGATGTTGATGCACATCCGCACTGACGGTCGTAGACAGAGCCAGGTGCAGGTTCAGATGTGGCTGGCATCAAGACGCGAGCCGAGAAGAAGAACGACAAGTGGATTCTGAACGGCAGCAAGATGTGGTGAGTGTTCTCAATTGAGGCTTGGCTGAATAGGCTTATCGCAGGATGTACGTCGCTTCGTCAGGATATCTCAAGATGACTGACCTCTAGTACCAATGGTGGTCATGCAAACTGGTTCGTGAGTGGCTTGGACATCCTAGGGCAGCGTACATACCGCTGACCACAGTTCGTACTCGCGATCACCGATCCCACGTTGCCGCCGCACAAGGGCATGACCGGCTTCGTGGTCGATGGTGACGCCGAGGGGATCATCCGCGGCAAGAAGGAGATCAACATGGGTGAGTGGAGTCTGAAGAGCATCGCTGACGGCCAGGGCAGCGTTGCTCAGATACACGCATGATCACCTTCCAGGACGTTGAGGTTCCTGAAGAGAACGTGTTGGGCAAGCCGGGAGACGGCTTCAAGAGTACGCACTGAACTATCCGCGGAAAATTGATCACAGTCGCGATGAAAGCTTTCGATATCACCCGACCACTCATCGCTTCGGCGGCTGTCGGTCTGGCTCAACGAGCATTGGAAGAAGCCACGAGGTATGCGCAAGATCGCAAGGTGAGCTATGATAGGCATAGCGCAAAACGCTGATATCAGACGATGGGCAAAGCGATCATCGAGCATCAAGCAGTTGCCTTCATGCTTGCCGACATGGCAATTTCAGCTGATGCTGCTCGCGGATTGGTTTGGCAAGCCGCATGGTTGAAAGATCACGGAGAACGCAATAGTAAGATCTGGCCTGCGAACTACGCTGACGATCAGCGTTTAAAGCGTCGGTGGCTAAAGCCTTCGCGTCCCGAGCTGCAGTGGAGAATGCGAATTTGGGCCTGCAAGGTGAGCACACAGCCGTCACGACTCGGCAAGTCATGCGCTGTACCTGAGCATACAGTATACGGTGGAGCAGGTTTCAACACCGAGATGCCCATGGAGAAACTTTACCGCGACGCCAAGATATACGAGCTATGTGAGCCCAACGTCCCAGCTCCCGGCAGAAGGAAACAACAATCTGACGGACCAGACGAGGGAACCTCTCAAATCCAACGGTTGATTGTGTCCAGGCAGTTGAAGGATTTGTATCCAGCATAGATAACATAGAGGTGTTCTCCAGGCGTGAAGGGGATTTGCCACTGAGCTGGGAGTGGCAAAAGTCGACCGTCCGCCTGACGTCACTCGGATACCCAGAGCTGATCAGTTACCGATTAGATCGTTAGCTGCAGTTTCCGACATGACAGAATGCGACCTGCTTGTGTAATTTGCCCATCGCAGCTCCTGATAGCCTTGACTATTGCTACCGCTTCAATGATGAAGCGCACCCTCTACTCGCCGGCCCCTCCCCCGCTGAAGCGACTCAAGACATCACCAGTCCCGCAAAACTCTTCTGTGGCTTCGGACTGGCCGGCCCCCCGGTCGGCGATGGAAAAAGCTCGCAGCTTTGTTCTTGACATTGTTCACCACAGATATAAAACCCTCATAGTGCCAGATAAGGATGCCGATGGGCTCTCGGGTGAGCGATCTTAGCTTTTGTCACGAGTGTGACTGACCGATGCCAGCCGGCACCCTACTGTACAAATGCCTTGTCATGCTCGGCTTACCCTCCGATCGGATCAGCGTTCATCACTTGACCAAGGGTCACAATGTTCATTCCGACCACGAACGGGCACTCATGACGACATTCGAGCCTCAACGTATCGTCGTCCTGGATCAAGGCAGCAGACCCGGGAGAGCGCTCATCGAACGTCTTCCTGACACGCCGGAAGGACCCTCGACACTCATCATCGACCACCACATGTCCAATGAGGTGGGCCTTTCCTCATTTGATTGAACCCATCCCCCGCGCTGAGGACAGTGGCCAGAGGATGCACTCGTTTTGACCGCTTGTCATACCCCGCCAATTGCCACGGCCTCACTACTGACCTATATGCTGTTACGCGATTTGCATCCGGACTTTCATCGCTTGCAAGGTTGGCGAGCGGTCGTTGGTGTATATGGCGGTCAGTCACCCTTGACTCATGCGGGAGGCACTGCGAATCCGGCTGAGGCGTAGATCTCGGGCCTAACACGGCCAAATGGGGCCAATGGCCTTGGCCCTCGGATCTGGGGGATACCGTCAAGTCGTACGCCATTGTCCACCCGTACGAGAAACCGCTGATTTCAGATGTGGATCCAAGCTTCTTTCCGACGCGGTGTCCGCTGTTAATGCGCCGAGGCGGACCGCCGAGTACAACGGTAAGCTTTTTTGACCTATACATGGTCCGCCTTACAATGCAGTGCCCAAAGCTTGGCAGATAATGCTCGACGCCGATCATCCACGTCAGGTCGCTTCGAACGCTTTTCTCAAACTCTGCCGACTGGATGCGTCAGCGGAGACCGAAAAGTGGGCGAGGACAGCGCCACGATTCTCAGCGGATGGTCGAGTCGCTGTGATAACAATACACAGCGGATTCCAAAGTGAGCCGTAACGAATATCAGATGATGTTCTTCACTGAGAGCAGTTCACCCGGTGATTGCCACGAGATGGGCTGGCACGCTTGGCCGCAAAAGCAGCAAACTCATCATGATCATGTGCGCGAACCAATCGTACAACCCCGATCCGGCTTTGGTATCCTTCTCATGTCGTCTATCAGCCCCGCTGAGAAAACTCCCGGACGAAGCACGTCGTGAGTGATGCTCCCAACAAGCGGCCGTTCACGCTACAGCGAATTTGATCGCTCTGCTCAACGAATTTGCCGCGACGATTCCGGGGTTCCGCGAGAGGGTTGGAAACGACTTTGCAAGAGGACATCAGGAAGCAACGGGAGGCATCATCCCCAAGGTGAGTTCTTACGTGATGTTTGCACGCAATGTCCAGAAATGACACGCAGGCGGAGTTTGATTTGCTCCTGGAGGCTATTGGTGTGAACACAGCGGGCGGTTCCAAAAGCCAAAAACATTCAAAATTGAGCAAATCTGCCACTCCAGCCAAAGCGATAGGTAACAGCGAAATCACCCAGTTCTTCAAAGCCACACAATATACTGAGGCTCGTAAACGGTGATGAATGCATGGTTGCCTTTCTCGGCTTGAAGCGTGAGCTTTCTAGCCGTAGTCAGATGACTGACGGATTGGCTGCAAACGATATGCATATTCCTCTTCGATCAGGCGGTGGCAACGTTTGGAACTGAGACCCGCCCTAGTCCCGTTCATCCGATTCATGTACACTCTCGTGCTCGATGAGCTGTTCCGCTTCGTGGGCAGCAATCTCTCATTGCCCAAGGTGTGTGCTCTTGTAACGGACGAAAAACATCCGCTTGTTCTAAAGAAGACTATTTGCGGTCACGTCGACCCAAAGTACGCATGCTTGGTTCTTTTTCATGCGTTTTCTCGGCACGAACTATAGCTGACAACCATTTGTTGTTTGGTACACAATGCATTCTCGGTAGAACGGAGACCGTGCAAGTATGACCTGCAGTGAACAACGATGCACGCTAGTCCCAAGACTATATCCTTATGCTGGCACTCCTGTTCACCAGGCTGATTGTTGAACTCAGCTCGAAATCTCCCGACCAGTCAATCCCTCTGAGATGATAAGTGTATTGGTTGTATCTGCTGGAACGGAACTACTGTACAGATATGTATGGGGTTGCCACCCTCGGCATAGAGACGGGCATCGAGATCTCATCGGGGAATTGGCCTTTGCTGAATTTATCGGCAGCGGCGCCGCAATGGCGGGGCTTTTGGGAAATCGACCGCATACTCGCCGTTCGGAGTCTTAGGCGCTCACACTTTGACGAAGCAGGCCGCGGACGTGCCGAGAGGTCACCGACCCAAACTTGCCGTTCTCGGCTCTCTTCCACCAACGTATCCTTAGAATATCTACACGAGAATACATAGCGCCTTCTCTCTTGTAGTTAGTCCGACATGCAAACGGGGCGGTGATATGTGACACAGTCGGCGCCTAAGGTGCTGGCTGAGACCCTTACCGATCACTCAGTGCAGCGTGCCTGGTGTCTGGGCTCTTAAAACCTGTTGCAGTCGCAGCTTATTCGTTCTTGACAGACTGCTTGGACATGTCCCTAAGATTCAAGCTGCTCGCTGTTTGTCTTGCTTGCTTCCTGAGTTTTTACTTCAGTTCGTGAGAACCATCGCGTCGCTGGCGAGGCAGCACAGGAACCCTTGATGGTTTTCTCGCTCTTCGAAGCGAGTAACGCTTTGGCGTCATTCCCGTGCCCATCCATTACCACGTATGTGAATTGTGTGGGATACAGAGATATGCGCCTTCAGAAACGGAATCGAAGACGGGACCCCGAACTATATGGCGATGACCCTGGGCATGATGTCGGCTTCCGTATACCTGGGTGGACACTTCCAAATTCGGCTTAGGCAATGCCCGTGCCGGCTGGCACCCACACTCGCCAAAACAAGAGACAAGGATTCTGGCTGAGATGCCATTCTTCAAAAGCTTTCAATGCAGCGAGCGAATCAAGGTGGTTTCGACCCTGCAAAGCATGAAGCTATACTTCTCCACGTCGAGATGTTTCATTTTGCCTTGTGAATCGTCCCACACCGCTGGAAAAGTGGTTCAAGTTGGAAACTTCGCATCTCTATTCGTATACCCGCCCATGAACGTAGCGATGTGTCAGCTTAGAGGGTTGCCAAACTGTGGCGTTCCGCGCATATAGCACAGAGAGGGAAGGGGAGGAGGGCGAGTGATCAAACCTGCATCGTATTGTGTAGCCGTTGTTTGCCGGTCGAGACGGCGTTGTCGGCCATGTCCGACCGACGGCTATTGCTTTCGCAAAAGCGGCGAAGGCCGACGCCGGGGGCGCGTGCTTGTTCTATGTTCAGTACGCGTTGCCAACGCCTGCTTTCTATTCAACCATACTCCCACATGCAGAGTTCCGACCCTGGACACCTGTTCCAGAGCAATCAGCAGCTGCAGGATGATGCAAAGAGGAGTCGCAAACGGAAGGCTGCGGAGCGACTAGGCGATCCGATGACGGTCGGCAAGGTCATCGATTTCGTTGTACATGGCCCGACCCTGTACAGCGCTGAGAGCGGATGGCTGGCGCGCCAAGTGGACATCGCAGTGAGCCGTTTGATTGCGGCAACTCGTGCTCACCGCGCAGTCGTCGAAGACTACCAGGCTCTACAAAGGGCATCAGGGTCCAGTGACTTGCGTCGCCTTGATGCAGACCCCTGATCGTGTCCTTCTCTTCACTGGGTCATGGGATAAGACGATACGGATATGGGACGCGAATGTGCGTAGATTGTAGCGAGCCTGACAACGACTCCGTGGGCTGACTTAGCAGACTGGAGACCTTCTGAAAATTCTGTTGGCCCACACCGACTTTCTGAAATCCCTTCTGATCCTGCCCGGCGGGTATCTGCTCTCGACCTCCTCGGATCGATCGATCAAGCTCTGGGAGATTACCTCCGCAGGCGACAGCGTTGACGCACGTTGTGTCCAGACAATCAAAGAACATACTCGCCCAGTGGACAAGTCGACTTCAAGCATTGAGAATGACCAGACCATGGTGTGGACTGCGGACTCGATGGGCACAATCAAGCAGTGGACACTCGCCGACGGCCAATTACAAGCTGTCCGTGATCTGCCCGGACACGAAACCAGCGTCACGGATCTCGTACATACGGAGGACGGACTGTGGTCAGGTAAGCCCTCGGAGCAATCAGGGCTGATCCGATAGTGTCCATGGACAGAAATGCGATCCTCCACGCCGATACGCATACCACCTTGAAACATACCACGAGTTTGCACAGCATATTGCCGATACCATCCGAGATGACGCCTCGGAGTTTGATCGTGACCGGAGGGGAGGACGAAGATCTGATTGTTTGGGAAGACCGAGGGGAGGGATTCGCGCCGATTTCACGTCTTGAAGCTCATTCTCACGTGGTTTCCACCGTCAGGATATGGCAGGTCGAAGGCCGAGCTGGACTGATTCTGAGCGGCAGCTTAGACGGCACGATCAGGCGGTGGACCCTGCAAGGTGGGTCGCGTGTCGTACGCTGCGTCTGTATAGCTGATAGAAGACTTGTTACACCCTCCAGCGTTGTCATACGAGGAGGATGCGGTCGAAACAACCATGACCGCGGAGGAGGAACGCGAACTATCGGAGTTGATGGACGAGGAATGAGAAGGATATGAAGAAGGGGGCGGTAAGCGCCGCTAGCCGGGAACCATCCATGCACAGTGTCTGTTTGGTTCAATATTGGTCGTGTAAGATGGTGGATTTGTCCTCATCCTTCGCGCGTTGCACCGTACAGATGTCCATGTGACAGAAGCTATGACTTCGCCGTCGGCTTCAGCTCGTCTCACGTCAAAGGCACAAGCATCGTGCGTGGAAACCGAACGGATACGTGCCATCTTCGTCGATACTTGGAACGATTTCTACACCTGGTCCCCACCCATCGGGTCCGCACTGCACCCCAGCCATACCGCTCAGCCGGACGATCCCGATGAAGATCCAGCGCTAGCATTCTTTCATCACCTCGATGCTCTGCCAGTCGATCACGCATCGACCAAGCCGAACACCGCGCGCCTGCCCAAGCACAAAATCATCGGCAAGCTTGGGACGCGACGAGTGACCCTGGATACGGACAACTATCTAGCCTCTGCGACAGAAAAGAAGCTCATTCCTAGATATGCCTTCTGCATCTCGCAACGAGAGAGAATCAAGGTCGCGACCGTACACGCGTGCCCCTTTGTTCCGTTGCTCGGAGATGATGTTGAATTCGAGGACGAGACGTATTTCAGCCATTTTCCAGCGGGCTTGGCTGGGTGGAGCGCGGACAGGGACGGCAGTGGTGCGTTTGTCATCAATGCAAGGAAGGCTGCGCGAGCTGACAGGCAGTCGATATCATCTGTGCCGAAGCTTTGTGCCGCATTCGTTCCGTTGGCTTCGATGATGCGACCACCGACAGCTCACGCATATTGCCGTACCCTTGCTCCACGATCGACGTCTTGGACGTCAGCCGAGACCTGCCACCGTTTCCGACACCTTTGCAAGTGCTTGAGACATATGTCGAAGAGGAGCCGTCGGATCGCAAATGGTCTGTACCTAGTGCGGTACCGCCTGAAGCCGATGATCCGAGCCACAGTCGAGCGGACATGGAGGAGCTGTTCTGCCGGGTAGAATCCTGCAAAGCCTTCGGCTGCGCGGGGCATGGCGAGTCAGGCCTAACAAGAACTGGAGGAGGCTGACTAGCAGTCGGCGACGGAAAGGATCAGGTCGTTGTCCCTCCGCGGCCTATCCCACAGGCCATCCCACCTCTCTCGGACCGCGGGGGGCGAGCCTGCTCCTCCATCTGCCATCGACTTGACGATCCTGAGGTGCACAATCCGCATCCCTGGACGGTGTGGGAACGAAACAAGCTCAGGTTAGCGGTGCAGGGCGGTCATCGCTCCGCTTGCGATGTCGCAAGAGCATTCTCCTCTCGATCGTGTGACGAAGTGAGTTTCGGCATCAACGCCTGGTTGACGGCAGGTCGCCGCGGAGATACAATCGCTGGGTCGACAAGGACCACGCATACGAGAAAGACTGTCAGTGACAAGGATGTGGAAGCCGTCGGGGGGTTGCTCATACCACAGTAACCTGGAAGCAAGTATCGCACGTGACGCCTGCGGGTGGATACCGCAGAAACGATTGGTATGTGACTAGCCTCGAAGTATGGCTCTGACATGCAGCGCCTTGCGGTCCGAACGAGCACTGTTGCTGGGTATGGGCTTTTCGCCGACGAGGATATTGACGCGGGCCAAGTTTTGGGAGGTGAGACTTTCGCATCCCGATTCACGCGACTTTCCTAATTTCCAGACTACCCGGGCGAACAGATAGAGCCTATCGAGGCGGACAAGAGAGAGTAAGTCAATTTGGAGGCTGGGACTTACACTAGCTACCTTCACAAGGCAGTGAAGCGCAATTACCTCTTCGAACAGACGGATGGCGCCATCATTGACGCCGCCAACCAAGGGGGACTGATTCGATTCGTGAATGGATGCTCCGAGCACGACAAACGCCGGAATTGCGAACCGGTAGCGAGGTTGTTTGGCGATGACCGCTTGACACTGGTCACGAGTGAGTTGTGTGGTACGATTGGATCCGTTGCGCAACTAATCGTACCTCAGCCAAGAGAATACGCAGGGGCGAGGAACTGTTCTTTAACTACGGGTCAGTCGTTTTCGACGCTCATGGCCGGCGCGCTGAATCTCAGTCAATCCTTTGTTCACTATCACCAGATAGAAGGGACGAAACGGAAGAGGCAATGATGTATGTGTAGCATTATTCGATGGTGATATTACAACGATGCTCGAATGTAGCCCTCTAATCCGCCATGCACCCAAAGCTCCTGGACACTACGCCCGACCTTGGCCCCACTGTACTCCTTCTCCCCCTCGGCGCCCATCGTCACAACGATCTTGCCTGTGAGCGTGTCCACTCGGATCTTCCATCCATCAGGGATCACTGTCAGCTCTCCGTCATTTCCACCATGTCCTCGACTGCCACCCTTGGCGAACCTCGCGGTCAAGTCTGTGATGAGATCTGGTGACTCGATGAGAATCAAGCCGTTGTTGATCGAGTTGCGCTTGAAGATGTCACCAAACGAACCGCAAATTACGATGGGGATACCGGCGTTCTTGATAGCGGTCGCGGCCTGCTCTCGGGAAGAGCCCGTGCCAAAGTTGTAGCCCGCCAGGAGGACTGGCGTGTTCTCGGACGGGAGGCCGGACTTCAAGTCTCGGACGAGAGAGGCGAATGCGGGATCATAGTTTTCTGTAAGATCAGCTTCGAGCAGACACATCTCATCCCACACACCCATGACAACTTCGGCTTGCCGTTCTGGCGTGATGTCGTCCTGATATGTGTATTTGCCCGGGTACATGCCATCCGTGGTGAGGTTGTCTTGTGGCGTGAACACAAGGGGACCCTGGAAGGCTGCCGGGAAACCGGGTAACAACGGGTCGAGAGAGTCCGCTTGAACCGGTGCGGCTGCGGATTCGACTATGTTGATGCGAGGCTGATCATACTGTGGCAACGCCGAGAGGTCGAGTGAATCCGGTCCGCAGATCACGCCCTTAGCCGCGGACGCGGCGACCACAGCTGGGGAGGCCAAGTAAGCAATTGCTTCTGGGTGGCCCATGCGGCCCTTGTAGTTTCGGTTCGTAGCGCTGATTCCGACTTCTCCCTTTTCCAGCAGACCCACCCCGAGGCCAATGCAAGGACCACAGCCAGCGGGTAGGGTTTTGGCCCCGGCATCGAGGAGGATTTGCCAGTCACCGGAAGCTTCAGACTCGGCCTGGACCTTGCTGGAAGCGGCGGCAATGTAGAAGTCGACACCGTCGGCCACCTTGCGTCCGCGCAAGACATCGGCGGCGGCGGCAATGTCGGACGCTCGAGAATTGGTACATGAAACGAGGTACGCTTTGTTGATGGCGATTGGCGGATCCAACAATCGAGGCAGAGGGTTGGCGACCTTGACCGAGTTCGGGCCGGAGACGTAGGGCACGAGGGTAGACAGATCGAGGGAGAGCTTCGAAGCGTAATGCGCACCTGGATCGGCCTCCTCGGCGTGATTAATCGCGTCTTGCAGGCGGGTCTCACTCAGCCGAGGATGAGGACCAAACTTTGTCGACTTGGCGATGTGTTCCTTGTACCACTGCTCCAGCTTTGCGTCGACGGGAAAAACTCCAGAGACTGCTCCCCACTCCGTTGTCATGTTGGCAATCGTCAACCGTTGATCGATGGGAATATGCTCAATCCCGCTGCCAGTGAACTCGATGGCGGCATTGAGGACTTCATCTTTGTTAAACAAACCAGCGAGTGCGACGATGACATCTTTGCCGGTGACTCCAGGCGATAATTGACCGTCAAGCGAAACAGAGACGATGCGAGGGATCTGCCACCAGAATTTGCCCGTTGCCCAAATACCTCTGCGTGTTAGTCCTACTCACACCCACATTGCGAGGCGACTCACGCCGCGTCCGTTCGAACGATAGCTGTTCCCAGGCAGCCAACGCCTCCATAGTGATTACTGTGACTGTCACTTGCGACGACCATTTTTCCCGGCCAAGCGTAACCCTCCTCTACGATGATCTGGTGACCGATTCCTCGGCCAGCCGGGTAGAAGTCGACGCCGTGCGATTTTGCAAAGGCTTCAATTTTGCTGTACTTTGCGAGATTGGTTTCCGAGCGATTTTGGACATCGTGATCGAGGGTGAAGACGGGCTGTCGTGGGTTATTGATTTGTGAGCAAGAAAGGGAGAGGAATTTGGAAATGACGGGACCGGTGTTATCGTGCGTCATACTGCTCTATAAGCAAAGAAAGCAGTCCTGGTCGTTTGCAGAGCAAAGGCGGTAGCTAATGCTCACACATGCTCGGGACGTATCATGACATAGTCTCCTGCCCGGACCTTTGTACTCGGCGAAGCCAAGTCGACGGCATATTTCTGGACGATCTTCTCGATGCGTGTTTGGGGCGATGAAACGGTCGCATACGTGCGCAGAGAGGAGAACGGTAGCCGGGGCATGCGCATGCGGGCGAGCATGGTGTGCGTGGGGACGGCAACGGAGGTGAGAGTGTTGAAAGGGTGAAGGAGTGAAGGGAAAAGTTGGACCGAGTCGGACGGGGAAAACACGGTGTGTCATCATCGGCTGGCTCGTTGGCCAACCAACTCTTACTGGTTTCACCATCCTCTCCCCTCGGGTTCATCCTTTGTCCACCGTCTCCCCTGTCCTCCACTCATGTCATAAAGGTGGCAGCATATCCCCCCGTCCGGTCTGACCCCCGGCCGGAATGCTATAAAGCAGTATTTGGCGTCTCGATGCCTTCCTTACTCGCTGGCCATGTACTTAGGCAGATCACTGGGCTTGCTCTCCGCGCTGATCTCGATGGTCGCTGCTTCTCCCGCGACGGACGCGGGAAGTAGGACCCCGCTGACGTCTCCCAAATACCTCAAGCGGGCAGCTCCTGAACCCGACGTGTCTCTGAACCCGCCAAATGGCGTGCTGCTGGCGACACCATCCAGCAATGCCGGCCCACCCACTTCCGGCGTAGTCGTACCAGCGGGCGCTTCGTCTTCTTCCAGTGTCGTGGCTCCCGCAGCCCGCCCCAGCGACGGTGATGCAACACAACCCAGTCAGGTCAAGACCGATGGCAAGCGTTTTATAGCATACTGGAGCATGTGAGCGCGGAGGTCAGCCCGGGGCTAACGTTTTCAGCTGGCACGAACCGACCCAGAAGCCGACCGATCTGAAAGCCATGGGCGTCACCGATGTTATCATGGGCACGTCTCTCTGCTTGCGGACCGCGAGGCATACGCAGACTCTCAACTAACGCCAGCCTTCATGTATATGAAAGACGAGAACTCAGAGCCGACGTGGGAGCCTACGGCTGCCGTCAAGTTCAACGACGCCGATATTGCAGCTCTGCAAGCAGAAGGCATTACTGTGACCGCAGCAATCGGCGGATGGGGTCTCGACAATGTCTTCCGGCCCGCAACAAGCACGGCCGCCGGCCGGGAGAAGTTCGCCAAATCGCTGGTCGGCTTTGTCCAGGCCAAAGGGCTTGACGGGATTGATCTGGATTGGGAGTAAGTGCTGCGGTGAATACCTGGATTGACCGTGAGATATCCTGTCGGAAATGGTCAAAACTACAAGTTGCCGGAAAGTGACCCAATGAGTCGACCTGAAGATGCCACGGACGGACCGAACTTTGTGCTCGCAGCCCAGGAGATCCGGAAGCAGCTCGACGCATTGGGACAGGAAGTCGGCAAACCCATGACTCTCTCCATCGCAGTACCCGCCAGGCCTGCTGATCTTCTCGCATACAACGTCACCGAAACAAGTAAAGGTCTCGACGCATCGGTTGATTACTGGAATCTGATGGTAAGGGCAAGCAGAAGCGAGGACGCTGGACAAAGACTGACTTCAGACATACGATTACATCAACAGACGCGACTCCTTCACGGGAAATCACGCAGGCGATCAGGTTATCGCCGATACGCTTGCCATCTACTCAAGCTACGGTATCGCTCCCGACAAGCTCAACATCGGCTATCCCATGTACGCCAAATGGTTCTACACCGACCTGACGGCGGCGTCGTGCCCAGCGCCTCATATTGGCTGCCCTTTTGGTGTCGAGTTCGAGAATGCCACCGGCGCTGACACGGACAAGTCAGCTGCTATGGTGTTCAATGCTCAAATCGAGATGACCATTCCGGGCGAAGCCGCACACAACGCCTGGACGTCGTTCGCCTCTGCAGGCGAAGATTCGAGTGGAGCGCCGGGCGGGGGCTCAACGGCGATTATTGAGGCCGAGGACCAAAACTACTTTTTCACCTGGCTTAGCAAGGAAGATGTCAGGCAATCGTGTGAGAAACACCTGCCCGAGTCGGGAGGCGTGTTCATATGGGCTCTCAATCAGGACACCAATGGTGTCTCTGGCGGTCCCCGCTTTGACGCCGTCGCCGAGTGCTACAAAGGCGTACAATGAAGAGACTGATTCATAGCGACAACGTTCTATCATATACCCATGAACCTGATACCTACTGCGCCAGCAGAACATTGAGAGCCTTTTGGAAGTCGTAGCCGTTGGCATCAAGAGCCGCGATGACTAGTGTTCGCGAAAACCCCATTGCACAAAGCTGCCAGTCAGCTCCATTTCTGTATATCAGCCTCACCTTCTTAACGTCCTCGATATCATCAGCTTGCGCGCTGCTATCTTTGCGTTGCGGAAGCGGAGGGGCAGCCAGACTGCCGGCTGTCTGACTCGAAGAGGGAGCCGGACTGAACGTCAGCAATGGCCGCGGGCTTGTACTCACGCAAAGTCGCCTCCAAATGCATCGTCGAACGACATCTGCGAGGGCGGGATTTGTCCCTGTCCGCTGGATCCCCATTCGTCTCGAGGCCCTGGCGAAACTATCTCATAGCTTTTGGAAACAGAGCCATCTGACGGAGGCTGAGACGGGCCAAACTCGTCATCGAAGCCGGCGAATTCGTCATCGAATCCACCTTGGGTGTGGGCCGGGGCAGAAGGATGCGAGGACTTATCCACCTGGGCCGGTGGCAGATCGGAAAAATCAAATTCGTCGTCGTCGAAGCTGGCAGTCTTGGCGGACTGCTGCGTCGGTATGCTTGGCAGCGGAGGGGCGAGTTCTTGTGCAGGGGCAAGGTGCAAAGATTGGGAAGGGACCGAAGAAGCCTCGTTCGTGTGCATCTCCTGCTGCGGCACGTGCACTTCGGGCTGTTTTTCCGGCTGCGCCGCAGCCGAACCGAATGGATCGAAGTCGTCAGTGGACGGTGGGGCCGCACCTCGAGATGGAGGCGGGGGAGCGCTTCGACGGGCAAGCGGGATCGCCGTGGTGGCAGCAGCTGGCGGGGGTGATTGGTAGCGAGCAGGAGTGTCAAGGTCCTCCGGACCATCATCTTCATCCGACGATTCATTCTCTCGATTCGCTGGAGCACCGCTTCCGACACCGGAATTCGTTTCCTTTGGGACTTCGGGACCGGACTCGTCCAGATCAGAAAAAGCGGTGTCAAAATCATCGTTCCCTTTAGCGGTCGTGACGTGCTGCCCGGCGGTCTGACCGAAAGAGTCATCGAAACCCGAAGAGGCAGAGAGTCCGGGCGCCGCGTGCGATGCACTCGGCGGGAAACCGAAAGGATCGTCCTCTTCTGCGCGATCGACTTCAAAGGGGTCTCGATGCTCAGTGTGAGGTGACGCTTCGGCTGCCGGAACGCTCGTTAAGGTCTGCTGTGGCGTGCCGAAGGCTGCTCGAGGCGATCCACCCGGTGGCAGAGCAGAAGATGAAAGCTCGTCATCCGCCACGGGCCGTGCAGAGACGGCGGGTGGAGCGGGCGCAAGGGTTTCGACGTCGTCGGTGATGGCCTTCGACTCGCTCTCTGGCGCCGTTCGAGTTGGCTCGTTTTCATCTGGCGCAACCGCTGCAGCCGCTGTATCCGAGTGAGCGTCATCAACGGCAATACTGTTTGCCGTGGTCTGAGAGGTTTGAAAGTCGCCGCCGGTAAAGCCCTGGGTCTCAGATTTGCCTTCATCCTCGCCTACCGGCGCGGGAGAAACGACGTCCTTCGCAGCATGGAAGAGTGTTTCTGCACCCGCGACCACGAGTCCAGCCGCTGCCCCCGCGCCCGCTCCGATCAGAGCGACTCCAGACGGGCTGCTGACCGGCGGCGACGACACCGAAACACCGCTTCCGGCCCGGTTTAGTCGATCAAAGGGGTTGTTGGATCGTTGCGAAACGCCAGTCGGAACCGGGCTGAGCGCTTGGGGCGTTGCTGGCAGGGGCACCGAGGCTGCGGCGGCAGCCTGTTCGTCGACCTCCTTCTGGATCACGTCGCGGGATGTTTCGGCGGTAGCGTGCTGCTTTTTGGCAATGGTCACCATGCCCTTCTGCTGCCTCGCTTCCTTTCTGAGCTTCTCCAGCACATTCTTCAACGCCGTCTTCTCTTCCTCCACTTCCTTCATCATTTTCTGCAAGCCCCTGATCTCCTCTTTGTCCCGCAGAAGTGCTTGCTCCAATTCGGTCTTTTCCGATTTCAGTGCGGATACGTCAGACTCGGCAGCGATAACATCTGCTTCAAAAGTGCGGAGCTGAGTCGACTGCTCGGCCACGCGGGCTCGCAAGTCTGCGACCAACTTGCTCTCGGTCTCGTGTTTTGCCTTTGCGTCGGTGAGCTTGACTTCGAGCTCAGCAAGCTGCGCCTTAGAATCCGCCGCGGTGGCTTCGAGCGACTGGCGGGTCTGGCTGATTTGACTGAGTGACCTGGATGTGTTGTCGAGTTCGTTTCGCTTCATACCGATCTGAGCGGAATTGTCGTTAATGCTGCTTGACTCGTCCCCAAGCAGGTCGTTGGAAGCGGGAGGTGGGGCCACGGCTATCGGCGATCGAGACGCCGGCACAGCGGACCGGGTAAGTTCTCGCGTATCTTTGCGCGAGGGAGGTGGCAACAAGGTGCTCTGAGGAGGAGGACTTGTAGATGACTTGACTGGCGAGATGGGCGTGTCGTCAAACAGGTCGAACAGGTCTTTGGCGGCGTTGCTCGGACCGCTGAGCACCTCTTGCGCGCCCAAGGTCCCCCGTAAGGAAGGAGGGACAAGAGATTGAGGCAAAGTCGAGGGGACCTCTCCGCCAGCAAGCTTGGTGTTGATGAGGTGCATGGCGACCGCGAATTGATCGCGATCGAGTCGACCTTCGTGCTTCATATCGGCGAGGTCCCTGGAGTAAGCGAAATGGAGAGCGACCGCTGCCGACTCCTCACCAAATTGTGGCCAGAGTGCCCTCATCCAGTTGACTCTGCAGCATAAAAGGGACGGCGACGTCGCCGTCTATAACACCTCGGTTGCTCTTGTCGAGTTCGCCGAAGAACCGGTCCGAAGCCGCTTTCGCCTCAGGCGTGACGTCCCACGCCGCGGCCGAGCGAGGCGTACCGGTCCGCTGCGGTGACATAGGACCCGTGTGCTGCGGACGCAAAGATGAGCCGGTGCGTTGGGGCGTGAGGGGCGCTGGAGCCGGACGACCTCCCGAAGCCTGCTCATATGTGCCGGGTGGGAGAGTAGCCGGGAGTACGAGCAACGGGTTTGCCATGCAAGACTGAATCAGGTGCATACCGATGATGAAGTCGGTCAGGTCGAGGGAGCCCCGCTGTTGGGTATCGGCCAAGTTCCTGCTGTAAGTGACGGAATGGTTTGTCTCGCACAGTACACGAACCAGATCTGTCCCAACTTGTCGTAATCGAGCTTGCTCTTCACGAAGGCGTCCCGAGCTTTGTCGCCTGAAACGAGACCATTTGACGGGCCGCAGCCGACGAAAAGGCGCGTGAACTTGGTGCGATCGGCAGGCGTGACTGGAGGTAAAGCCGAGGTGGAGGTGGTCGGGCCTGCAGGGGGAGGCGCTTGGCCTGCAAATGTAGGGTAGGGTCCGCCTGAACAGCTCAGCTCTGGCCTGGAGTATCTGCTAGCGCCGTGTATGAGCTCACGTTGGGATATTAGGGATTCGTCCACGGAACCCTTGCCGCCCTTTTGGAGCCATCCTATGAGCCGAGCGGCTTTGTACCAACCGTCCTTGGTGAGGAAGCCATTGTTATCGGGATCGGCCAAAGCCCAAACCTCGCCGAGGAGGACTTGGGAAAGGCCGGATGAGACGAGGAAGGGAAGTGCGTCCTGTCCGGGGAGGACACCAGCCTTTAGGTGAGTGAGGACTATCACCAAGGTGCTTCGGTACTATCAACGACTCACATCATCCTTGTCCACGACATTGAACAACCGGTCGTAGTAAGCGCGCTCTTGAGCATCTGTTTGGGTGGTGAGCGTCAATGTACAATTGAGACCGAGCAGAGAACCGAGGGCTGGGCTCACCAAACGAAGATGCTATAGAGGACGCCATGATTGATTGTGGGCGTGTGTGTGTATGATGAGAATGGGATATGATGTTGGAGGAGGGTGGGCATTGCACCAAGCGAAGACGTCACCACGGCGCGGGGCGGGGCGGTGAAAGCCACCCGCACAACGAGGAGAGCGGAATCAAATTCCATCCTGCCTCGGGTCACGTGCTCACTGTCCGCGGGCGGTCGTATGCAGCGGTACATGTACAGGTCCACTGGCGTCCATCGTCACTCCGCTCTACTACTAATCCCCGTCATGACCGTCTGGACAGCACCTAAATGGGTCCACACCTTGTACGCTCAATTCCCGTTGGTCGTCCTCGATCAAGAGGATGAGCTCCCTCGCGATCCCGGGCCGTCCATGTGGGTGCGTTCGCAGCGGGCTATCTGCTTGTCCACGAGCCAAGCTCATCCCAGATCTCTCCCAGTGCCGGCGACCGCGCATGGGCATCCTCAGATCCAGAATGTCTGAGAGCCCAGCTGTTATTCCTCCTGCGCGGTGTGCCGATATCGTTCAGAGCATGGCGAAATCCCGCGGCGGCTCCGGGAGGCGTGCTGCCTGCACTCCAGGTGGACAAGTCGCTAGTGTCAGCTGGAGACTTGCGGGCATGGCTAGACCAGACGCAACCAATCGACAAGTAGGCAGGTCCATGATGTCTCTTGGAGCTGAAGCTCACCTACAGACTGCAAGGCATGCCGGACCAAGCGGCTTACGACCGCGCCGTCGCTCTCGCACACCTCATCTCTGGCAGGATCAAAGCGAAGACGCATCTCGAACTGCCCGTCCCGCCGGTTCTCGCTGCGGGCTTGACGACTCCGCTGCCCGCATCACTCACCGGAGATGCACGCGATGTCGACATGGAAGTCCAGCAGAAGCGTGCCGAAGAGGCGTGGGCCGCTGTGGACGCGGCTGTCGGGAGCGGTTGGGCACTGGGAGCGACGTGAGTTGATCACGGGTCTTGCCTCGAGGCTGATCACAGACATCCGACTCCTCTGGATGCGCTCATAGCGGCGTACGTCCATGTACACAGAGTCCTTCTACATGCGAGGCCAGAGCTGTTGAATTACGCCGACCGTGTGTTGGACTGTGCACAAAGGCGCATATGAGCGGAAGCCGTGTCAAGACGCCGAGAACCTCGGGCCAATAGGCCGCTACGAATCGCAGACGAGGCCTGCCGCTCTCGGGGTCACCTGAAGCGCAGCGGCGCCATTTTAGTGCAGTGAATGGATATACAGCCATTGTGCGCGATACGGCCATGCATGCAGGAATGCTTGCCTCACTCTAACACATGACGTGAAGGACGAAGCGCCCCGATATTGCAGCAGACTGCTGAGTCGTTGGGCGCCTAACAGGCTCACTTGATCATGCACACGGCTAAATGTCATCCGGGTAGTCCTTTGCGACGGGCACAGCGCCAAACTCCCTTAAGATCTCGCCGAGCTTCTTCCCCAACGGCCCGGCGCTCGCTGGATTTTGCCCTGAGCATCAGTCACCGGCAAAGTGACTCAAGGCTTGTCTTGCTTACCCGTCAGAATCTGGCCATCCCAGCACACTTTGGGCGCCCAATCCTCGGCTTTCTGATACTTGCCGCCCAACTCGCGAAGCTTATCCTCGAGAGAGAACGGCAGGATGTTGACAAAGTCATTGTAGGGAGTCTGCGCCTCTTCGCTGTTGGAGAAACCCTGCCATGAATCGAAGGGCATATCTGCTACGAGCCACTCACAGTGACCTGAACGCCAGACATGATCGACTCGTCGGTGTAGGGCTTCTTGGCCTGAACAAGAGCGGCCGGGCCGTGGCACACCGCAGCTACAGGCTGTCGTCAGTGCTACAAGCGCATGCACAGACATACCTTCCCGGCAGCGAAGAACTGCTCGTCAGTAATGCCCCTGGAGCCATGACACGGCTCGATGCGGGGCTGGAACAAGTGCTAGGCGGGACAGTGGTGAGTTTGACTCGAGCAAGGCTTCGCGAATTGGCGGGATCATTCCCCCTGCCTCCGCCCGACGCGACCGCTTCAAGCGCTAGATCAACGGGCAGCTGAGATACGTGATCGACCGCCCGTCGATGCAAAGGCCCTGGCAGGCCTAGCGGATAGCCATCCGGAGCTTGACACCTGCACCCTCCCACCGGTCGGTGAACAAGATAGAAGAGTGTACATTGTCCTGTTCCAATCGCCTTGCATATCCCAGCGGTCTTGTACGCGAGGCGCCTTGCCCGGTCCAACGTAGACACTCACCTGCTCGACAAGCTTTGCAAATTCCTTGTCAAACGCCAGGTCAATCATCGGACCATGCTGACATGTCAGCATCGTCATACGCGCGGATGTCCGAGGTCCGGACCCACCCCTCCGACGACAAAGATGGCCACATAGTCCTCCTCCTTGATGTTTGAGAGCTTGTGCGTATTCTTGATGAGATACTTGAACCTATGGTCGTTTAACAGCGCAAGGCTCTCCTCATCCTTACAGCTATCGACGCTGTTCTGATCAAGCGGGGCCTCTTGGCCTTTCGGACTCGCGAACACGATTGTGAAGTAGTCTTTCAGCGCCGCATATGGCTTCGCGGCTTCTTCGAGGTAGAAACCAATGTCGAACTTTTGGTCGAGGGTCTTGTTGGCCGACGTGAGGACGAAGAGGATAGAGGCTCGGTCTGCGGTGGGCATATTGAAAGATGATGAGGAAGATGTGTGCCGCACTGCCTACTTATGCGGTCTGCCGGTGACCAGGGCAGAGCTGATGTCATTAGCTGGACAGTGTCCCTCTGCGTCACGTTGAGCATGTCAGCAGCAAATCAGTTGCAGACTGGCGCACAAGGAGGGACGGGAAGCTTACCTAACGTTCACGTGACTTTGGCCTCGCTCTCGCCCCTAGCTGTCAGCTTTCATACGCCCGCCAGAGCATGCTTCGTTAGCATGCATGACCCCAGCGGGGTGAAGAACGGCGCCGCGGCCAAGCTATGCGCGAAGAATGCGATTCTAATCAGATGACCGAGGGTCACATTGAAATGGTTGACAAACCTAGAAGGGACCTATGCATGGCAAGAAGAGGTGCATCCAGCCAATTCGGAGATTGCCGACCATTACACACCCAATTCTCTTTCCCCAGAAAGAGGGCATGAACGGCATCCCAAAGCCTACTTCCCCTCTATCCGAAAAGGGCTCTCACTCTCTGACCTCTCTCAATGGATGCGCTTGATCTTCCCAACCCGAGGAGTCGCATAGCGACGCCGTCGTGATGCTCGATCGTAACGAAAGGATGTTGGTCTCAGGCGCGTCGTGAGGCCGACGGTCGGGGCAGTCTGATCACCCGGCGAAGCTCAGAGCTACCTCTCAGCTATGCATGACTTGTCTTTGTCGACGATGAGCTTCCACTTACCATGCTGACTGTGTAGGGTAGAAGTTGAACCAACTCGGCCCAAAGGAAGGCGCTTCCCGTCCCGTCTTGACTCCCGCTATCGACCCTAGACGTCAAACAATCATGGTCTCCGAACACAAGGGCGGACTCGCTCCTCCTTCCCCTCTCTCCTCTCCCTCTCGCCAGATCTGGTCATCGACACACCCCATACACAACACATCCGTTCCAATCCACGACGTAACCGATCTCCAAGCTTTGGTGGCATTCAGCAACCTCCTGCGTTGGCGCTCAGACTACATCATGTCGCTGGCCGAGCAGCGATTCGCGCAACCGACAGCTGACCAACCCTGCGACGAGGGCACCCCACTTCATCACGACCCCTGGCGCCTGGGGGGGCACCGTCGCGTCCACAGCTCTCCTGAAAAGCCAGGATGGAAGCCGCCAGTTGTTGCACTGGAGGTTCGAGCCCAAACATCAGACGGCAGTGATCCCGTCGCTGCGCTCGACCTGGCGAGAGTGTCTGGGACACCTCTCGCTCCGCCTCAGGGTCCGCTCCTCTTGATCGCTACTCCGGCTGCGCCCACACTACAGCCAGCGATCGCTAGTTCGAGTATTTCACCCATGCCGCCGCCGCAACCGGTCCCGAGACCGCCGGAAGTCCGCATCACGAAGCCATCGATGCCGCCTATAGACTCTAGCCCCTCTGGAAAGGAGGTAGATGGCATCGTCGAGGCAGTTTCCCGCCTCCGCCAGCAGGCGCAAGACAAAGGCAAGCAGAGAGCAGAGATGGCCGAGGGCAAGGTGCAGAAAACGAGACGTAATTTTGTTGGGCCAATCAGTGCGTCCGCACAGCGAGAAGCGATCTTTGTTCAAAGCTCACATCAGTGCGGATCGCCTCGAAAGATTCGCTCTCGAGGGTGTCACGAAAGGCTTCCAACCTCTTCTCCCCAAACTCGGTAACGGCTTTCTTAAGACCTGCCCCAGCAACTCCGTCGTCAGCGTGGTCGCCCAACTTCTATGCGCCATCTACTTCGAGACAACCATCCCCGTCTCCGCGCCAAGACATTCCAATGCCGGGCGGCGGAGAGTCTGGGCTTGTAGAGATCCCTCGCTTCAAGAAGCGGGAGTTGAATCTGGCGATTGTACGTGGTAGCGGCCCGTGGCGCCTGGCATGGTACGCGATATGGACGTGGTGGCTGCTGAATGCCATGGCTGCGCTCGTAGGTGGCCTCTTACGAACATGAGGCAACTCTGATGGCAGTTCTTTGACATAAACGTCATGTTCATTATCGTCCAATGCGTAATCCATCCATCGTTCGGCTCTGACAGTTCCAAGACCTGGATTTTCGCGGCCTGCGCCTACGCCATATGCTGGGCTTTGTCCGTTCTAGGGGTTTGGCTTGGATGGGAGCTTGGCTATGAGTATTGGAGACGCTGGCGGCTGCCACGACCGGCAATCGAACCGATTTACCTCTCCATTCCTGCGACACTTCACCTCGCCCTCGTCTCTTTCGATCATTTCGTGTTTCTCACCTACATACGCCTGTCCCCGCTCGGAACCCCACACGCTAGCGATATCATCCCAGAGGCCTGCCATGCGATCGTACAGCTCGCTCCCGGCCTCGTTCCGCTGCTGCCCCGGGCGGCCGTGGCCGTCGTCCTCCTTATAACGTTCCATTCGCCTACGCCCCCCTTACAAACACCGTTCGGCGCAACAGATCAAGCTCGGTTCCGCGACGAAAACTTCTTCCGGCCGGGCGGTAATCTTACCGTGTATGCGGCAGCGGTGTTGTACGCCTTTGTCGCGTGCATCGGTCTGCGCATGTTGCTCGTGCTTGGTGGAGGACTCGGCCTCTGGATATCTTCTCGTCGACCGCTGGGAGGACTCACAGGTCATCGGTTCGACCGAAAACAACCAAGCACCCCGCGCCGGCCCAGATCTTCTCTTCCTGCTCACGATCCCAGCACGAGGTCTTCTCCTCGGAAGACTTGGCAGGCGGCCGAGAACGAGTTTGACTGGGCCTGGAGGGAGCGGACACGGGCGAGAATTCAGGATGCTTTTGAACTGTGTATGGTCCGCCGGTCCGGATCTCGCGCCAGCGATCCGCTGTGGGCAGCGAGATCCGCAACAGCTCTACCGTTATCGACCACCACTCGGATACTTGGGTCAAGCACCTTCACGGCCCGACAAGCAGCTTCAGACAGCGCTGGCAAGACGGCAAAACACCCTCCCTCAACAGCTGGACTTCTCCCGCAATTGACGCCCCACGGCGCAACCCCGGTCACCCCACCGCCCATCTCGCGCGGGAAATCTGCTCTGACCGACGCCACAAACTCCACGCAAGACGTCTTCTACACGCCAGCCTCGGAATCCTTCTCGAACGTTACAGAGTTTGGCATGCGCCGGCACAGCCACGAATCGGATGAGTCTGTTGCGGACGATTCGACAGCGTTGTTGTCCGAGGGGCACAGCCGGGAGAATTCCTCTTCCAGTCGCTCACACAGCTCCTCCCGCAGGCAGTCCAACATGACCGGAGGCGCTCTCGCCAGAGTCCGATCGACCTCGGTCAGCCTGTTGCGCGAAAGCATCAGTCAGGGCCTGGTGAAGCGCGCACGTAGCGGAACGATGAAGAGCTCGGACAGCCGGTACACCGAGATCATTGAAGGCGATCAGTATCGTGGGTTGATACTCAAGTGGCTCCTTGACATTGGGTGATACGCTGACAGTAGCCGCCACGCTCCCCCGCAGGAGGAGTAGGCTTGGGTCGAGTGAGGGTGAAGCCTCGGCAGCGTCGGACGTTAGAGTGGTCACCATGTAATTGTCACGCGGGCGTAGAATTGTGGAATAGCTTGACGTACGATACATTTTGACTTTATGTGTGCATGCAATGCCATTTGGGCTGGTCAACTACTTCGGCTCTGCCAAACCACTGTAACGGTAGCTCGTTCGCAATGCGGCAGGTGCGGGGCATGGTTTCACAGGCTTCAACCCCGCTTTGATGTGCCACTTATCCACGCCCAAGCCCAATGGACTCTCAGGCGAGGTGGGCGATGGTGCGGCCGCCCCGCTGCGAGGACTTCGTGGGTCGAGCGGCAGCAGTGTGTAGCCGGAGTCGTCGGAGACAATCTGCTGAGGGGCCTCGCCTCCTGGGTAGTTCCACCCCGAGATGCGCAAAGACGGTGGCCGAGTTCGCCGTGTGGATGGTGTCGAGCGACGGATTCCGAGGCTCGTGGCGGCAGCAAATGGCATGGACGACGCCCCTGCAGATGTCATTGCCGTTTCCTCCGTCACCGCCCGCGGTTCGCCTGTTTCTATTGGATCGTCTTTGAATAAGCTCGTGATGCTTGGCCGATGTATGGCAAACTCCGTGAAAAACGGAGTGCAGGGGGTGTCATGTGTATCATAAGACGACCCGCACGATGTGATCGAGGCGCGGTCGTCCCAGGAGTTTTCCGAGGCCCTCTCGGCCCCGCACGATATGGCAAAGGCGTCCGTCGCGCCCGCAACGGAAGGCGGCGAAGCAAGAGACGGCGATTGTGACCCTCGCGGAGAGTTCGATTGCTTGAGTACCGATCGCAGCTGACTTGGGCCAACAGTACATCGGAGAAAAGACGAGGTGGATGTCGTGTCGGACCGTATACGACCACTGCGAGGTTGAGCTGGACTGATCATCAAGGACGCTTCTCCTTTGGTCGTCAGGCTTTGCGTTCGCCTCTTGCGCGCAAATAATGTCATGAGGAAGCTGATGGATGACTGCCCCAATCGCAGAAAAGCTCATAATACCTGATATATGGACGTCGGTCAACTCGCCCCCCTTCATGACCTCGTCATGTTGACCTGGGTGTGACACGGATGGCGATGTTCGGCGCGCATCGCGGCGAGGCTGAGACAAGACGAAGCTGGCTATGCATGACATTGAAGAGATGAAACACGGCTACAAATCATACAATCCAGCCCAGCTGCCCAATGCGGTATACATGTCATCATGTCATCATGTCGATGTTTCCAGCTCACTCCCCTCCTCCAACAACTCGAGCCGTTCCTCTTCATAAATTGATTTGGTGTTCATAGTCCTGCGAGCGAGTATGACCGAAGGTATGGACAGGCCAAACATCACGGCCCAGACGAATAGGCGCCCTGGGTATTCGAGGCGCGTAGATGTCGCGAAAGCCCAACTGGTGTCAACGTGTGACGACGCATTCATTTGCCCACCTGATGATGAAAGGCCCTATGGCTCTGCATATCGACGCAGAGCTGAACGTCATCGAGTTGGCCATGGCCAGGTGCTCGGGGCTTGGGATAGCATCCAACACGACCGTGTCGAGAATGCTTATATCAGCGGCGCTCCTCGGTCACATACGAAACGCAATTTGGACGAGGTGGTGAAGGCGGAAGGCTCACGTTGAAGAGAAATCACCCACACGCCTGATAATCATTTGCATTGACATGACAACGCATGCCGATACTCCCAAACCGTTGCGCGATAAGGCCCAGATCAGAGGGAAGAAGAGCACTCCCAGCGGATACGCCGCAAGGCCTGCGGTCAGCTTGACCAGGGATTGGAAACTCACATAATGTCAAATAATGCTGTTCCGGGATGGCTCGGTGAAGCGCCGGAAACACGAATGCGGTCATCAGGATCGACAGCATTGCCGAGAGAGCCAAAATGGTTCCAATGGTCGAGACCTGTCATGAGCTTCACCGAACATGATGTCTCTCACCTCCAAGCCCAGACCCCCGAGCTCCACGCTGGTATAGGCGAATAGAGGGTAGATCGCTTCCCAGGAGAACATGACACCATTGTTGATGGAGTATACCATGACGACTGTCTGGAATGGCTTGTAAGCGACAAGTTCTCTCAGACCGCCGGTAGAAGATCCAGCCGAGCGCTGTGAACTCTTTGCGAGCGTCTCAGTGAGATACAGCACCGCTGTGATTGCCGCTGCTGAAGTGATAATCGCAACTAGGACGGCGGGCAGCAGATACGGGTACTCGGTGAAGATTCGGAAAGAAGGCGGTAAGAGGCGTGGAACAGGCTTCGCCAGAATGCCGCCGAACAGGGGTCTGAAATTGTGAGTTTATTGACAGGTCCATGGGTAGAGACTAGCTCACCCTAGCGTCATTCCAACGGTCAGAGCAGGCGTGAAGAGCGCAAAGCCTTGTATTCGATTAGACTTGTCACACATCTCCCCTAGCATTGTTCGCGACAAAACCCCACAGCCCGCCAGGAGTCCGACTACCGTCAGTGAAGCTGATGACGATTCGACCGTGACTCACGCCAAGCTCGCATAAGTACGGCGCTCCACACCGACTGACAGAGCCCAAAGCCTAGCCCGCCGATCGCCCAGAAGATCAAGAGGACAACTATGATTGGCCTCCGCCCTATTCTGTCGGACAGAGGGGCATACAGGGGTGCGGACAGTGCTTCAGTGACCATCAACGACGATTCCTGAGCGATCAGCTGAAAAGCCTAAACGGTTTGCTACTCACAACGAGCCCAGCGTAATAGCCTACATCCTGCTCCTTGACGCCGAAAGAGTGGATCATGTCGTTGATGTATGGGAAGATTATGGTGTAGGTCATACCTTCGGCGAGCCGCGCTATCAAAAGCGGTAGGATGCGGTAGTAGGGCAAAGATGTAGGTCGAGTGGGCGTGACCAGCGTGTCGTACATATTACCATTGTTGGGTGGGACAAGCGGGGATGGCCGTCGCTGGAGCATGCTGGAGCGACGGTGATGAAAGTCATTATGCGCTTCAGCCATGACAAGGTGGTAGAGACGGCAAACACTCGACCAGCCGCCATGGATATTATTAATCGGAGTCGGAGCTGGATGGTCTGCCGTGCCTGGGCGATCGAATCCAGTCATCCAGTCAAAGTGGGGCCGTCCCATCTCTCTCCCGGGCAACTCGGCTCAGTCTCATTCCGTCATCCTCGGAATTCATGCAAAGCTGGATACAAAGAGCTACATTCAAGTCTAAACCGCGCTTCCACCTTTCTCGCCCGCGAACTAAAGTCAGTCGACAAAGCATGTTGCCGAACGATGGACGACTCACTGCGGCCTTGGCCTCGATACAACTGTTCCCACCCATTTCCCCATCGATCTGATGACAGATGAATAGCGCATCGGCACTGGCGGCAATTAGTTGAAATTTCACAAGCAATCCGTCAACCACTCACGTGTCGCCAAGGACAGCACCCCCCGCTCTGATCGCGAGGAACGGAACACCTCCACAGAGCATAGCAGCGACGGGTGCGGAGTCGGGGTTGTTCATCGAATGGCTCATGTATAGATATCCTGCGGTTCCGGTGAACAATGCCATTGCTGTCGAGCTCAGGGTCAAAAGAAGCTTGATCAAGGTGTCTGCTATCAGCCTATTTCCAATCGCGGAAACTCACAATCCAGCAGATGGCCGGCACGTCTCCTGCCTGCCAGACCGACTGCGCGTCGAGCACTGGGCCAAAAGGCGTCACCAGTAATGCCGACATATACGAGGGCGTAGCCGTTCAGTTGATCAAGCACGCCGGCTATGACAGTGAAAACCGGGGTGAGGCTGGATAAGAACATGAGTGGTGTGGGAAGCGCCGGTGATCGAGTAACCCGCTTGAGCTCTGCCGCCGAGCGACCGACGACCCGAACGGTGGCGACGATGCCCGCGCCGATGCAGATGCTCCCCAAGCTCGTCCCTGTAGCACGATGAACCGCTGCTGTAGTGACCTCGAGGGCTGGGGGATGCGTCGGTTCGTTGCGGTGAAAATACCACTCCCCAACAACGCCAGCAACTGCCACACGACCTACACCTCGTATGACACCCCATGTCCACACCCAGATGAGCGTGACGAGGAAGATAAGCAGCCCAGCGTATGGTCGGAGATGGAACACCCATGTGTTCTCCCGCGGATGACGCCAATAACCAATCGTGCCCAAACGGATGAGCAAAGTGAGGAATGGTATCGATGTCAAGGCGAACACGCCTAGTAGAAGAGGGGTGAGAAGGAGTAGAGGAAGATGCGAAAGAAGGAGCGAGGTGGAAAGCTATGGTAAGCCGGGGCCTCGCGACTGCGCTCACCTCCACAACCGCAGCTGTCTGTTCCAATCGCTTTCTCCGTGTCCAAACCAACCGCCCAAAGCAGGCCGACAGAAGCCAAAGTGCTACCGCACATATCCTCAGTCCCGTGGTCCCCCACCAAGGGTCCGGTCCCTCGAAGGATTCGAAGCTGGACCCGAACGCCCACCAGCCGCACACGAAGAGCGAAAAGGGGATCGCTACAGCGGTAGCGAGAAGTACCGGCCTCACGGTGCGGCGCAGGAGGAAGAGAAATGCCGGTGGCAGAGCGAGAGCGGGGATGATAAGGACGAAGAGCAATGGAAGGAGGGGGATCATCGAGGGGCGGCTGCGAGGTGCTCCGACAGGAGGCTGTCATCAGCCGATGTCCGCGAACATAGTCCCCACCGGTCTCACATCTGTCGAGCCCCAAACGAAGCAAAGTCCAACAAGCACACTGAGCAGAGATGTCAGCCAGAGGGCCAGATACGCCGAGTCTGACGAGTCAGCCTCCTTGCTCTCGTTCAAGAAAGCGCACCTTTGTACTTCCTCAACCCCTCCCTCTCCCAATGGCCGAATCGTCCGTGATAGACCTGCAAGCGAACCGGCACTTTCGTTCGATCGGTACTTTCAGGTGCCAATAAGGGTTCTCGGAGATTTGATGCTGGCACTTCCCCTTCATCGTCCGTCTCGTCTTCAGTCTCCTTGTCGCTTTCCGTCGCGCTGGAAGAGCTCGAAGGCGGGAAGACACTCTGATGGGCAATCCATCCCCGTTTCGCACGCTGAGAGACTGGTTGCGTCGGTCGAACAGATCGGCGAATGTCGGCAACCCTATCCAAATCAGGTTCGATTTCGTCCTCACTGGATGAGGACGGGGCGTAGGGATTCGGCACTGAGTGATGCGGAATGTCCTCCTCTTCTTCGGAAAAGAGTACACCCAGGCCACCATCCATATCGGGAATGTCATCGATACCTGCTCCTGGAAACGGAGGGGTGCGCTGAGGGGATGGCGAACGGGATGAGCCTCGAAGGTGGGGATGGGAAAGAGATGCCGAGGGTGATGTCAGAAAAGGGTCGTGTGAGGGCGACGACGGGGAGGGAGGGCGGAATATCTGGCGTCAGTCAAGGAAGTCGGCTGTACCGTCCATTCGTATATTCCTCACCTGATGTTCCTGTTGCTGAGCGTCTTGGTTGCCGGCTAGAAAGCGGCTAGCATAAAGGGAAAAGGCGGAAGGAGCGGTCATGATGAGGGGTGTATCGCTGATAGTGATCGCACGAGGTGGTCTCTGATCAGGCTAGAGGTGGGAGTTGCTTCAGACGATCCGTCGCCCGCGAGACGGGTGTGTCCATGTATGGTGTGTCGGGGGGGAGAAAGAAGTGATGTGGTAGAGTACGTCAAGGTAGAACCCCCCCGTTGGAGGTGATATGCGATAAGTGGCAACAGATGACGACGGCGACTCGGCCTCGACCGCCGCGAGCGCCCGGGTCACAACACAACAAAGCGGGATCAAATCTCGCCTTTCGTTGCCGACGCCCTCTATGCATATGTGGCTACAAAATGTACTTGTATGGGTTGAGGAGGCCCTTGGGGTCAAACATCTTCTTGACCCGCTTCATCAGCTCGATCGACTCGGGCGTTTTCGAGTAGCCAATGTGAGGCGCCTTCATGACACCGAGTCCATGTTCAGCTGATATCGAACCGTTCTCCGCCGCTATCATCAGTTCTTGCCACTCCGGTTCACGATTTGCCACTCACCGACGAGCTCGTAGATGTATGGCTCGATGACGTTCTCAATCTCTTCTTCGTATTTACGGGCAACGATGTTGATGTGCAGGTTGCCTGCGGGTCAGAACGAGCTTCCTGACCACAAAAGGGGCGTGGGAGGCCATTCTGGCGGAAATGAATGCGGGAATGTGGGAAGGGAAGGGAAGAAGGAGAAACCAAGCGCAGTGCTCACCGTCGCCCATGTGCCCGTAGCCGGCCAAAGCCCTGATTGCTCCGTCTGTCGTCCCATCTCCCTCCATGATACCGGCTTCCCTCAAACGGGCTCTCATTTTCTCCACCAACGGGTACATCTTGGGCACCGGCACCGAGACGTCGTACTTGTACACGGATCCTGTCTTCCCAGCGGCTTCTGCGGCGGACTCGCGTATTGACCATAGGCTCTGGAACTGCGTCGTGTCCTGCGCTAGCACGCCATCCAGAACCATGCCTTCCTCCATCAGGTGCTCGAGAAGAGCGGACAGTTTCTTCGAGTCAGCTTGGCAGGTTGTTAAACCGATGGATCGGCTCACCTCTTCATCGTGCTCCGAATTACTACCAGCGGTCTCGATAAGGCAGTAGAAATCCCCTTCGGTCTCGAAAGTCTTCTTCACCGAATCACTATGAGATTTGACGAGCTCGAACTTCGGTGTCAGACAGACACAGCCACGATAAAACTCACGCATTGCCGGTCGAAGAATTCAAAAGCTGAGAGGATCTCCCCTAGCCGCCCCTTTGCTTCCGAAAACACCTTCTGGACCGCCTCGTATGATGATAAAGAGAACACCGCGACGTTCATTGCGCTCGGACGACGGGGGCAAAGGATGGATACAGCAGTGATCAGACCGATCGTGCCTTCCGAGCCGATGAAGAGTTGCTTGAGGTCATAGCCTGGCGTCAATTCAAGCCTTGGACATCCGCGTTGGACTCACCCGTGTTATCCTTGCGCAGTTTGCTTAGACCATTCCATATCGTGCCGTCCGGCAAGACCACCTCGAGACCGAGAACCGTCCCGTGCAAGCTACCATATCTCAGCAGTCTCAATCCGCCAGCGTTGGTCGCGACGTTCCCACCAATGTGACAGCTCCCCTTCGCTCCGAGATCGAGGGGGAAGATGAAGCCCTTCTCCGCCAAGAAGTTGTCCGCGGCCTCCAGGACGAGACCCGCATCAGCGACCAGGATGCCGGAAACAGGGTCGAAGGACCGTACAGCGTTCAGGTTGGCAAGAGACACAATCACCTCGTCGTGTATCGGGATGGATCCTCCCACAAGCCCCGTGTTTCCTCCCTGTGGCACGACAGCCAAACCATTGTCGTAACAGTACTTCATGACTGCCGAGAGCTCCTCCGTCGATTTGGGTTTCACGACTAACGGGCCCTTGCCCTTGTATTTGTTCATCCAATCTTGATTGTACCCTTCGAGCTCCGCAGCCGTTGCGGATTGGTCGATTGTGGAGAGTAATGAGGCTGACGAGGATAGCAAAGACCGCAAGTCGGCGACGTGCTTCTCGGTAGGCACGGTGAACGCTGCCGAGCGGTTAGGCAGTGACCCTCCATGTCTGATCTGCCGCGAAGACGCAGACAAGGTCCGCAGAGCTCTGGATGACGAGCGAGCGAACATGTTGTTGGTCAGGATGTGAATGTTAGGTGTGGCTGAGAGATTGCATTTACCCCACCATCTTTTAGCAGTCTACGATTATTGTGATGGGTGGATGGTGTGATAGCATCCAAGCGTCGGCTAAAGCCTGGGCACGGCCGAATCCCGACCGGTGGTAGCCGAGATGTTCGACCATTACCTCGGCGATCTCCGTCGGATCTGTCGATCCATTTCAACTGCAGCATGAGCATACAGCGGGTGACGTAACATGACTATGGTCCAAGATTCGTGACTCTTTAGCTATCATATCACCATCCTTGCATCAATATGCCCGCTCAATGGGACAGGGGCCATCGTGTGGCACCCATCGGCCCCGTAGACAGTCAAGGCGACCCAGACGAAACAATCATTCCTGCCTCACAGCCGCAACCCCCAGTTCCACCCACCTCCAATGTTGATCGACCGGCAGAATGCGTCAACAAGTACCCGACCCCAGCATTCGCCTTGCTCTGTACCATGATGGACAGACTAAGGAGTGAGGAAGCAGGCAAGCGAAGGGACACGCTGAGCCGCTTCATGGACCTGTGGAGAGTCAAAGTCGGCAACGACCTATATCCACTCATTCGGCTATTATTACCTGACGTGCGTGGGAGACTTTCAGGTCGAAGCTGAAACCAGCGCGACCGAGAACGGCCAGTCTATAACCTCAAGGAGGCCATGTTAGCCAAATGCTACATCGAAGTGCTCGGCCTCGACAAGCATTCTGACGCTGCTCAGAGGCTGATCAAGTGGAAGCAGCCCATCGACGGACAATCAGAATCGCATTCCGGCGACTTCGCTCGAGTCTGTTATCACGAGATCGCGGCTAGGTCAACAGTGGAGGAGGGACAGCTATCCATCGAGGCGGTCAACGCGCTTTTGGATCAGCTAGCGGGAGGAAGGCTGAAGCAGCACGAGTACGTGCCGATACTGCGCAAGGTCAACCAGCAGTGCACCCCAGTGGAGCAGGAGTGGATCATAAGAATCATTCTTAAGGGTGGGTCTGACGAGCTTTTGCAGCTCACCGTAGATCTGCGCATCTCTATCCGCGAGAAGGGCGTTTTCGCTTGCTTTCATCCGGATGCGGGCGACCTCTTCAACGTCTGCTCGGATCTGAAACGGGTCTGCTGGACACTGTACAAGCCCGACATACGCCTCCAAAAGCATGTGAGTACGGCCTCGAAGTTGCGACTGTCTTTCTCACTACTAGCAAGCACACATCGACCTCTTCCGGTCATTTCTGCCCCAGCTGTGCTACCGATCCCCGACGTCCTCTCACGAAGCAATCGCCAAGCTCGTTGGAGGGCCGCACAAGGACTTCATCATGGAGGAGAAGCTTGACGGGGAGCGAATGCAGCTGCATATGCGGGGAAGCGCGGCTCAATGGTTTTACTGCTCCCGAAAGGCCAAGGATTACAGTGAGCGTCTGTACAGTGACTCGGCTGATCATAGCTTACCTGTATGGCGCGCATCCGGGCGAAGGCAGCTTGACGCAGTACATCTCAGATGCGTTCCATGAGGACGTGCGCAAGTGGGTGTCGAAGTGTTCAAGGCTAACGACAGTGTCATCCTCGACGGAGAAATGATGGTTTGGGATCCCATCCTAGAAAAGTATCTTGCGTTTGGCACATTGAAGACAGCGGCGGGAGGTGAGCATCTTGTCCATAATCAAGCTGATATCAGATCGCGCGGGAGACGAGAATGCGCCTCGACCTTGTTGTAGGTGCAAGTGGATCTTATGATCTTCTGACCGCCAGTCAAGGTCTTCGACGTCCTCTACTTAAACGATACCTGCCTGACGAACAAGCGTCTATCGGAGCGAAAGCGCTTGCTGCGTTCCGGTCGGATCTTCTCCAACATCGATGCCTACGCCGGTCGACTTGAGTTTGCCGAAGAACGGTTGGGCAAGAACGGCAAGGACATCCGGGCCATGCTGGAGCGCATCCTCGAGACCAAGTAGGTCAGCGAAGCGCAGGTCGGGCTAACTTCAGGGGTGAAGGCTTGGTTGTGAAGAAGGTCGATGCTGTGTACCAGACCAACTCCAGAGGTGCAGATTGGGTGAAAGTAAAGCCCGAATACTCCGACCAGATGGGCGAGAACCTCGATCTGCTCGTTCTCGGAGGCTGGTGGGGTAAAGGCGGCCGGACGGGCAAGATTTCCAGCTTGCTGTGCGGACTGAGAGATCAACAGCATGACGAAGGGGATCAACCGACGTGAGTGAGGACGGTGTGATCCGGACCGTGCAGTCGAATTGCTGATGACCAGCTTCACCACTTTCTGCAAGATTGGCTCAGGCATGAGCTACGAAGACTATGAATGGATCTTGTGAGTTCTTTGGCGGGACAGGTGATGTCAAATTGAAGGTAGGACCAAGCATAAAGGACACTGGCTGCCCTTCGATCGAGCTCGACCTCCAGCTTGGCTGACCTTGGGCGCTGTCGGCAACGACGACAAGCGTGCGCTCTCCCCTGTCGTACTTGTACGACCTGGCTTACTTCAGCTGACGTGATCATACGTCCAGAGAAGTATGGTCGTCCTCAGATCGCGAGACTGATCTCAGATCATTTGTTGTTGAGGTGAAAGCGTCTGAGATCGTCCCAGCAGGTGAGACGACAGACCACTTGATAGAGCTCGTTATGATCACTGACTTCAGCGGGGAACTTCGGTATAGGATACACGATGCGCTTTCCGCGGTGCCGCTACATCTATTGGGACAAATCCAGCAGAGATCATCCTCAGGGAGATGATTACCAAGATCGAGACATGTGGAATTCGGTAGGTCGATCGTCACGATCGAGCTGACCAGCAGCTTAGCGTCGACGGTGAGCCGTCGCAATGAGAGCGCCTTTGACAAATAGAATTCCTGGAACTGCTGAACAAGCCTAAGCGAAAGTATGAGGATGACGAGGCTGGGACGTAGGTCATGAGCTCGCGCATCACAGCTGATGTCAGGTCCCGTCGAAAGAGGCGCAAGGTGGCACCAAAGAAGGTTGGTGGCCGGAATAAGGAGATGCTCCGAACTCATAAAAAGAAAGTCGAGCTCATGTCTGGCATAAGAGGTCAGAAGCTTTCGCAAGACTTCATTGAAAGCCGCATATTCCACGGCGCAACGTTCTGTACGTACTCTCCAAAGCGCAACGCTGACTGCAGACATCATCAAAGGAGACGCGCAGAACGACAAGGCTAAATTAGAAGCACTTGTACACAAGCACGGCGGAGAGTTCAGTCAAGCTCAGCTGTCGGATCTGTCTGCATTAGTTGTAGCGCCAGACCAGAAGAGTACGTCCGTTTGCGTGGCAGGCGGTTGGCTGACCTCAGACGTCCTGGTTCGAGCCCAAATCAAGAAAGGCGTGTCGGTGATCAAACCCGACTGGATCTATGAATCGATCGACCGGGCCCGTCAGCTGCCGTTGATCAAGGAGTGAGTGCCGCCGCAGTTCGAAGCTTATGCCAGGCTAGTTGTTCATGCGTCAGCCGAGGCAGAAGACGGGCGCTACTACAATAAGACGCTCGCTCAACTCGATCAAGTCACCTTCGTACGCGATCGGGCAGGCGATCCATCGGACAACGAGGGAGCCAAGTATGAGGACAGCAATCAGAACTCCAGCATGACAAATCCAGGCGAGAATGACGCAAGCGAAGAGACGCCCGACTCGCCTATGATCCCTCCGTCCAAAACGCAGCATCAACTGGATATCGAGAAAGAGTGGGACCTACATCGACCTTTCAAGAAGAGGCAGGAACAAACGGACAGCGACGAGTCGGACCACGAGTCCATTGACTGGAGGAAGCCGAAAGACACAGAGATTGACGAAGAGGTGCGTGTCAATTTTCGGCAAGCGAGCCAACTCTCAGCCACAGGCGGCGAGCGACAGCCACGACAGCGAGCCGGAAGATCATCGTCTGCTTCCTGTCCTAGAAGAGCCTCGAGAGGTACGCTTGCCGAGACATGAACATCGCTCAAGATAGACGGACATGGGAGAGCAGGCAGAGGCGATGGAGTACGATGACGAGAAGGTGAGCCGGGCTACTATACCCTGCCTGACGCCCAGATCTTCACACATCTGGTCTTTTACGTTGACACTGCGGCAAATGCCACACAGAATGGCCTGATACAGACCGACGAGAAGCCGGAGGCAGCCGCAAGGTGGGTGCCGTGTTCAGCGTACAGCGTACAGCAGCTCACAAAGCAGGCTCGCAGAAGCCGGAGACCTGCTTCGCGGAAATGGCGGGCGAATCACGACAGATATTCACGACCCTAAACTGACGCACATCATTATGGACGACGAAAATTCGGCCCGCTACGCCGAAATCTCGCGAAAGACCGCTAAGTACGTCGATTGTGAAACGAGATAGCTGATCGTAGACCGAAACGGAAGCACATTGTGCTGCCTTCATGGGTACACGACTGCATTGACGAAGAGACGCTAATGAACGAAGACGGTGAGTTTGGCGAGTTTGCCAGACTGAACCATAGGGCACAAACCGAGATGATCTGCACCAACCTGAGTATCGACTACCTGGATGGGAATCGCGGGCACGTCGCACTCGGTTCGAGCTTCACCCACCGTCCTGAGATGACAACTTCCGCTGCATATAGCTTGTATATACGTCTGCCAATGACCTTTATAATGTAACATCCTTTGACCCTTTGTGCGCTCTTGCTCATGGGCAACGTGCTCGTGTCTTGAGGTGGAGCAGCCATGGCGTACGATCCTTTCATGGGCTCACGCAAGGGATGCCGTCCTGCCAGGCGCATATCTAATCCTCGTGCTGCACAAACGGGCTCACAGTGCTCAATCATCCCCCTGTCCGGATCAGCTGTCTGCTTCAGGAGCAAGCTGCCGTCATCATTGATATCCTCACCGCACTGACCTCGTTGTTCACCATGGGCGCGCGAAACAAAGCCAAATCTACTGCGACTGCGCCACCTCCGTCCCCTACGACTGCGTCTCCAGCTACGAGCATCGCGAAAGCCGAGACCCGTGGGCGCGGCGCCACAGAGCCGTCCACGAAGACGGCGATCCAGTCGCCAGTAAAGCCCCGCGGTAAGACTGCCCCCAAGCCTGAAGACGAGACTGGAGGCACAAGGCCAAAACCGGAGCGACCTGCGAAGGCGAAAACTCGATCGGCACCTCCGCTCAGTCAACCCAATGGCACTACAGGCTCACCCAAGGACAAGACCACGGCGCAGCTACCCACACGGCCTGCCTCGTCTGTCGCTGCGGCTACACCACCAGCTGCCCCAAAATCGCCCACGAACACACAGGGAACGACGGCCACTGCTCGCGCCACAAAGGGGCGCATTGACCGGCCTCCTCGCAGAGATGGAAAGAACCCGGAGGACGACGGAGGCGCAGAGCAGTCGAAGGACACGGCTTCGGCATTGTCCACGAGAGACACCAAGCCTACCAAGGGGAACAGCGCTTCGTCTGCGCCAAGCACGACGGCGGGAACTCCATGGGCAGCGCCGCACAGGTATGACGACGAGACGGCAGACACACTGATCAACTGGCTCGACAGATACAAGTCGAAGGTCGCCGAGCATCCGCGCCTTGCGAGGCAGTTGATGAAGACTGCGACGGCCGTGAACGAGGCAGTGTATGATAAAGCTTTCGGCGGCGCATCTCCCGTATCTGATCCAGGCACAACGAGGTCGACAGCACCAGCAACCGGGGCTAGGGGCGCTAAGAAACAGCGCGCTCGACCCTCAACGTTGACCACATTGGATTCGGACATCCCAGGCAAGAGTTCGGGGACGCACAGGGCGGCGGATGGATCCACAGCAGCGGTCACAGCATCGACGAAAGCCACGCCAGCGGCCACGGGCAAAAGCTCACCCTCCGCCGCGTCTTCGGATAAGACCGCGACATCGAGCAAGGCTGCTTCGACTGGCTCTGCCAAAGAAGGGTCTGAGAAGCCAAAGACAAACGAAGGAAAGCGGACAAAGGATGCCTCGGTGTCGGGAAGTACTACGGGCACGGCTCCCACGGCGAGCAACGGGGCCACAACGAACACAAGCAAACCAGGGGCGACAAGCGAATCCGAAAAGCCCGGAGAGGCGTCATCTGCGCCTAAACAATCGACGACTGGGGATAGCTCCAAGAAGGCGAAGGCCCGCCAGCGCCGTCAGGCGAAGGAGAAGCAGCCGGCGAAAGACTCGGGTTCCGGGTCGAAAGTCGAGACATGAGACATTCGAGTGTGTAGATACAATTGACGGAAAGATGAGAGAGGTCTCCCGGTATCCGCGCGCGTTCGAAGGCCGACTGACAGATGACCATAGCAAGGTATGCATAAACACAGGTTATATCTCGCCTCATAGACCACGTCGGATATCAAAAAGTACGAGTCGTTCAACAACACATAAGCCTGGGGCGCAGGGTGATCATAGAGCAGAGCGAGGCGGTGGGGCCGGACGGCGGCGAAGATGGCTACAAAGACGAGAATCAGATCCTACAAAGGCGGCGAGAATATAAGTGTCAAGCGAGGCGAGGCCGGGAGGATGGTCATACCGAGAATTCGCGTAGGCGTTTTGACGATGGAGATGCCGAGCTGCCCATAAGCATGGCGTACCGTGTCGGGCTGGTAGGCGGCATCGGTGATCGAATGGGATGCGTCGGCGACGAAGCCTGATCCTTCATGCGGTCCAGACAGCCTCCCATTTCCCACATGGGCGTCGACAGCAGTGCACTAATCGATGGCGGGGGCTGGGCGGGACTTCTGCCGAAAGTCAACGGCGACTTGTGCAGCATGTTGCCGGGCGTCTTGTGGATCTCCCGAGCAGCACTTGACCGCGTGAGCGGGGTCTTTGGCGGGTTGGCTGCGTTCACAATCGGCACGTCCTCGTCTGAGCCAACCGCTCGCATCCGAGGCTTCGGTTGTTTCGGTTGGAAGTCGAATGCCGATTCCAGCATGGGCAGCTGAGGTGAAGACTCTACTGTGGCAGCCATGTCGTCATGCGTCCACGCTTGAGCGAGAGCCGAAGGATGGTGTGTCGTTCGAGTGATCGTCGGCGGCATCGGCGAAGAGCCCGGCGACGACGAGGTGTTGACCAAAGCGGGCGTCTTGAAAGCGCTCGACATCAACTTGGCGTTGTTCGAAGCGGGTCGCTCTCGCTCCGGCGTGATGAAGGTGTCGTCCAATACCACTTGGTCCTGCGGGATTGAGATCGGAGCCAGAGGCATAGGCTCGGTCACTCGGACCCGTTTTGTCGTGACGAACACATTCTCTTCGTCCTCGAGCAACCGCTTCTTCTCCTTACGCTCGAACCGTGGCGGAGCGATCGCGCTTGGCTGGACAGCGCGTACCTCGGCAGCAGCGATTTCGGGCTCGGGCTTGATCTCGATGACTGTCGGCTCTTCCTCCAGCGGCAAGAATTCGCCCTCTTCTTCCCCTTCCTGCTCGTGGAACTGTACTGGCGTGACCGATCGTCCCGACATGCCAAACAGCTCGCCGGTCTCCGATGACGTCCGCACCATATCCACACCGTCTTCGCCTGGAAGTTTTCTCCCCTTCTTTCCCTTCTTTGGTATGTACACCCGACCCTCCTTGGCCGCCTTCTCCATCTGCGCCTGCTCCTTCTCTCGGTCGTGCAGCGTTTGGCGACAGACGGCGTAATGCGGATGGCTCGAGGGGAAGTTTTTGATAAACTTGTTGTCCTCGGGCCAATGGCACTTCTCGTCCTCGTGTATGATCCAAATGCCTCCCTTGCCCGGCGGAAACTTCTCCGTCCGTGCTATAGTCGCGAACATCTTGTGTATAGACAAGTTGTGTCGGACTGAATTCCGCCATGCCGGGTTGTCGTTCTTGAAGAAGGGATACGCCGTCTCCACATAGCGGTAGATATGCTCGAGAGATAGACCGCCGGCCTTGCACCGCAATATCGCCTGACCGATGATGCACGCGAACGATGGCCCTGGCCGGTCCATCGAACGCGGACCTGGTGGGATGCCCTCGACTCCTGGATCCTCGGCGACCTTCGCGAATTTCGCACTTGTCCGACCCCCGACACCGGGCTTCACAATATTCGGATTCGTGTTGGCGGCGATGGCAGCAGCGGCGGGACGCTGTGGGCGTACGACAATGGTCGTTTGACCACGCGTCGGGCGCGTCGAAGGGTTCTTCTCGTTGAGCTGCATCTTCGACATTGCGCGTGTAGTCGACGGTCCTTTTGTCGGCGAGTCATCGTTCTCGTCGTCGCTCACGTCCAACGGCGTCGGGTCGTGTACACTCGACAATGAGCTCGACGACGAAGACGCTGCCGAAGAGGGGACCACCATCTCGCCACCTGTCTTCTGACCATACGGCGTGATCATCAACTCCTGGTGATGTGGCGAGAAACGGGGCGGTTGGACAGGCGGTGGACCCATCGCACGGGCAGGTGATATACCGAAAGGCGGGGCTTGGTAGAACTGTGGGTCAGCTGGAAGCATGCGTGACAAATCGTACGTGACGCACCATTTCCTGCGCCTCATACTGCTGAGCCTCAACTGCAACCGTCGCAGGCCTCTTCACCGGTGATCCGGGTCCCGGTTGAGGGTCGAAGATGTCCCCTGCCATCATATGCGGACTTGCCGATCGATGGGAAGGATGTTGTAACGAGGCTTGTCGGTGCAAGCCATTTGGCCTTGGTGGGACCTGCATCGAGTGGCCACGCGTCATCATCGGTCGGTTCACCGCCATCACTGATCTGCCCGGCAGCGAGTTGTTCCGCTGCAAGCCTTGGTTATGTCGGGCGTCGAGGTGATCTGTTGGCGAGACTACCTGGTGGTGATGCTGATGGTGGTGATGCATTGACGCGTGCGAGAGCATCTGCGGATGATATGGCGTCGTTCCATCCTCGACGATATAGTGCGGCTGTCCAGAGCTCATTGGGTGAGGAGGCGCGTGTGTCATGTGCATGACCATTTGACCATGCGGGGTCATGAGTGTCTGCGTGGTCTCGTATTGTAATGAAGGGTCGATCTGGGGGAAAGATGAGTGATCGTAAAAGACGGGTTGCTGAAACGAAGAAGACGGTGTTGGCGAGAACGAGTTGACGCGATCCATCTGTGTCTCAGCATGTGTCAATGGTAGTGATGTACAAGAGTCGACATACCTTGATCATGGCAGCCCCCTCAGCTGCGGCTTGGCACTGATCCTCGCGTCAAGCCAGGCTGTCGAAAAGGTAAGTCAAAAGGGGCCAACGACGACGCGCTGCGGATGGTCGGTTCGTATGTATGTCGCGTGCTGTTCTCTTGATCCCGGCCTGCGGGGGGAGTGATAGCGGGGACGAGAGACAGGTGAAAGGAATGATACAATGACGGATAATGAAGCGATATGAGAACGAGTGATGGCGAGGTGTAGAAGGATTGAATGAAGCGCGGGGTCAGGGGGGGATGGCGAATCGAATGCTCGGTGCAGTCCAAAGGACAGACGCGTCCAATATCACCCGTCCAGCGCGCTATATCACTTTTTCTTCTTCGACCCCGTCACTGATGTCACTGCTCGAGGGGATATTGCTGGCAAAGGTATGAGCGGCGAAGAGTGAGATGAGCAGCGATGCAATGCGAGTGCGATGCAGTGGACAATGTGAAGAGGTGAGACGGTGGGGGGAACGGTGAGGGGTGGTGTGAGATGAGATTGATTTTGATACTGGCTGACTGGCTGACTGGCTGACTGGTTGGGCGTGACTGGCGACTGGCTGGCTGCTGGCCGTCTAGGTGCCCAACTAAAAATCCGTCGCGTCCACGGCGGGTCATTTGACTTTGCCGCCCGCGCCGTCCCCCCCCTGGTGTGAATTGCCTTTTCCAGTATTTTCATATCCAGCCTGGCTCGACAACGTCATTCATGGCTCCTCACCGGAAACGCCCACACACGGAACCACACATAGAGACGCGTCTGTCGCTGCGACACCACACTTGCTTCCCGACGCGTCCAACAAGGGATGTATGTATGTATGCGCCTCTGATCGACAGTGTCATGCTTGTCGGGCATCCGGACACCCGCTGTGACGGCGAGGCTTGAAGGCGTCGTTCGTCCAGCTGGCGGACATGACCGCTTTCCAGTCCCAGTCGCTTCAGCCGTCCAAAATTCCAGCGACGCGTCTGTTCCCATCCAACATCTTCTGTGCCTTCGAATGTGCCATGCATACCCTCGCTTCCTCATGTGCGGTCTCCTCTTCTCGCTCAGGCTCGTAGCTTCCACGCTCGATACCGATGATCCCGCTTTTGACGCGCTTCTGGCAGCGGTGACCCCTCGTGGACCAGACTCGCTCCGAACCCACATTTCGCATGTCGCCTTGCCGGCCGGCCACACGGTGGAGGTGAAGCTAGCGGCCAGCGTGCTAGGCCTTCGAGGCCAGGGCATTACTACACAGCCTCGAGAGGACGACTCGGCGGTGCTTGGTTGGAATGGACAGGTCTTCCAAGGCATGGACATCGGCTTGAAAAAGAACGACACAACCAAGCTGTTCGAGCGATTGAAACAGGAGCGGTTTGAGGACGTGTTGGCCAGTATAGAGGGCCCGTGAGTGGACGTTGGCGACTCTACGTGATGTCGCTGAGCCCAGATACGCGTGCATTTACTTGGACGTAAGCTGAATGTCCGTTCGCGGCTAAACCGCCAGAAGACTTCGAGCACAGTTCACTTTCGCATAGATCCCTTATCGCGGAGGTCTCTCCTTGTCCGGCATATTGAAGCCCCTACTGATCGCTTCATTCTTTGCTCCGCCCGAGCCTCTCTCCATCACGTCGACATAGGGATGCGGGCCATGAACGGCGGCGAAGGTGGAGTGATCGAGCTAGACCAGGTCAAAGTCGAAGCCGGGCTGCTCGATCTGTCCTCGGCGTTGCAGACCTCGGAGAGCCTCGGACATGCATCGCCTTGGGTAAGTCTCAGCTCTACATCGGACACTATTGCTAAGAAGAGACCCAGGTCGCTCCGATCAACACCTCGCTTCCTCCTCCTCAGCCTTCATCACCGTCTGACGAGGTTTCAACCTTCATCGCGAACCTCACCGCAAGTGTGCGCCGGCGAGTTGAAAACATCCCACCGCAAGCGGGGTAAGCCGAAAGCAATCTTCCCCACGAATGCGCGACTGATCGCAGCGGAGCTCGTCTTGCTATCCTCTTCTCGGGCGGCGTCGACTGCTCGCTGATCGCCGCGCTTGCACACCGGTTCGCATTATGCCCATCTTCCTCAGTCGCGCTGACGTATAGCTGCCTACCGCTCGACGAGCCCATCGACCTCGTCAATGTCGCTTTTCAGCGGTCACCTTCCGCATCGCAAGCCACCGAGGCCGAGTACGCCGTGCCCGACCGCTTATCGGGGCTGGACGCAACCGACGAGCTGCGCCATTGCTGTCCCGATCGGGAGTGGCGGTTCGTGGAGGTCAATGTGCCTTACGAGGAATGCATGGCGCATCGGCAGCGAGTCGTCGACCTGATGTACCCGAACGAGACTGAGATGGACCTCGTGAGCTAATGTCGGTCCGTGACAAATTTGATGTGAGCTCACGCCAGTCCCTCGCCTTCCCGCTTTACTTTGCCTCGAGAGGCGTTGGGACCGTTCAGTCGATCACAGGCGGAGCAAAATCACCTTACACCGTCAAGGCGAAGGTGTACCTGTCGGGACTGGGAGCAGACGAGTGAGGGCGGCCTCTTCTCTGCCCTTGCACCCAGCTGCCGCTGACCACAGACAACTCGCCGGATACTCGCGCCACAGACACGCCTTCCGCACGGGATCTTGGCCCGGTCTGATCTCCGAGCTTCAACTCGATATCACTCGCTTGCCCACGCGCAACCTCTCCCGAGACGACCGTATCATCTCGTCCCATGCGCGCGACGCTCGGTTCCCGTATCTCGACTTGACATTCGTCAAGTATCTGTCGTCTTTGCCGGTTTGGCTAAAGTGCGATCCGACGATGGAAGGCGGCGATAAGCTGCTCCTACGACTGGCGGCCAAGCAGGTAGGACTGGAGCGGACGAGCGGCCGCGTCAAGAGGGCGATGCAGTTCGGCACGAGAAGCGCGAAAGTAGGGGGTGCAGGCCGCGGCGCCAAAAAGGGCGATCTAGCAATACAGAGCTGGTGATCACGATGAGAGTGGGCTTGTTGGACGAGTGCATATGCATATGTTCACTGTAATGACGTGCGCGGTGCGCATTGATGACGTATCAGCACTGTACAGTGTCCCCGGGAGTTCGCACGATCTTCGGTCCTCAGTCCTTCCCCTGAGGGGTCCTCATATCGCGATGTGCGTCACCATCCGTGAAGACTTGCTCATCGCATGTGCGGGTTTGTAGATTGACTCAGTCGTCGACGTCGTGGACGTGGTCCACCGCGGAGTCGCACTGCACGATGTGTTTGCGTCGTCCGAAGTCGTAGCCGAGTTACGGTCGTTCTTGACTTAGCGTCGATTCAAGGGTACGCGATGGGACTCACGCTATCTGGCGCAGGCAGGTCCAGCAATTCGCTCTCCTTCACGCCGAGTGTAAAATACGAGCGGTACGCGTCTTCTTTCGGGGAATGGCGGATCCATGGAAGGATCCCGGGGTCGCCGTGGCCTGCCGTCAGACTGATTTGTAAAGCGCCTCATGACGTGCCCCTTCGTTCGATGAATCCTGGACGTTAGAGGAATTTGCAACTGGCGAGCTCACCTTCCTGTTGAAGACGCAATTCGAGGCGTCGTGCCTCGACTTTGTCACAAGCTTGCATCAATCTCCGCCCTGCTTGTATTTAAGGCAGCTTGCCCACCGAGTGCTTTAAGTGTGTCTTCTGTCATAAACCAGGCCTTGTTCGCTCGAGTCTCGATCAAAGCTCTCCTGCCATCAATCAGAGCGAGCGGGACCACCCATTGCCTACCGGAATAACGCCAGACTTTGAAGATCCACCAGCTGTTTCGGTCCTATGTCTTCGCCATGGTTCATTTTGTATATGCAAGAAGGGCAGAACCAGTCTTTGTTACCAAAGACGCTCTCGTCGAGTCCGCTGTCGTCAACCATTTGTTGCACAAGGCCGATCAAGAGTCCCATCACATGCCACATCACTTACCCCACGCAAAAGCCATGCAGCCACGATCTACAACCATCACACTGAACCCCACTATCGGGATGGGCTGTCGAGCGACGGTTTGCGCCGCACATGCACTGCCATGCGCCATCGAAGCCTAGTTCCGGATTCACGTCCTTACCACGGCTCTTGTCGCCGGTGGTTGCGGTAGTCTTCTTGCTGACAGACTTGACAGCCCCTCTTTTGATAGGCTTGACGGCCTTGGCTTTTGAAGTCGTGCTCTCGGTGAGCTTGCGCGACCGGCGAGATTTAGAGCGCGCAGGCGGGCCGGGCGTCGAGCTTGAAGTCTTTGAAGTCTTTGCATTTGCCACATCGTTCGAGCGGGTATTTTTGGTGGCAGATGCTTTGAGCCTCGGCTTTCGCGCGGCGACAACCGGAATGTTCGCGGTCCTCTGCTGCTTCCTGGCTTGCGGCTCGTTGCTTCTTGTTGGTGCCACTTTATTGGGTTGCTGCTCATTCGTAGGGACACCTGTTTTTGGCGGAAGCGCGCGTACAACGGCCGGCTTTGGACAGACTTGCGGTCGCGGCGGGGTTGGCTTCTTCTTCTTGGTTGGCGGTTCCAGGCGGGCAATACCTTCGTCTTCAGGTGTCTCGCCAAGCACCTTACCCGAGCCCTTGCGGCGGTTTGAGGGAGGGTGAGACTGCTGGGAGGCCGGTCGAATGTCCTCCTCAGGCTCTTGATCTGCTTTTAGTAACGCCCAAATTATCAAACTGACCAAAGATTGTCAGTCGGCGTCGTTTTGCGCTGACAACTTTGTTTGATGTCTGCAGCCCGGACGTCAAGGTCAGAGTCTCCTCGTCCTGTGTAAGTGGCACCTGCGACCACTGTGGCTGGAATTTAAGCGCTACGCAAGCCCGAGGAAGTGGAAGTTACCACTCTTCGACTCTGAACTATGTCACGACGTGACTCCAAGTGCCCATCATCCAGAAGGTCGTGCCGCTCCAAGAAACGCTCATCCACGTTTCCAGAAGGTAATTTCGAGACATCGGTGTCAGCAGGGATCACGACTGTGTTGCCTTCTGTGTTGATGAGCCCCAAGGGCTGCCAAGTCATGCCCGACTCGTGATAGCGCGAGGGATCGATTTTCCGATGCGGGTTATCGAACCCAGGCTCAACCTTGTCACGATCGTAAGCAAGCTGGCGTAAGCCGGCCGTATACCCGAGCTGTCCACCATGGGCCGAGAATGCTTACCATCTCCGCGTCCTGCCGTCAGTGGTGCTTTGACAAAGCTTGCGAGGCTCACCCAAGCGATGGTTGGGTCCAGCCCACCGTGGTCGTTGTTGCTGGAATGATCATACTTGCTAGGCTTCTTCTTCATTAGCGAACTGGTGGCTGTGCCTGGTGACACTCGCACAAGGATAGCCATTGGTAGATGGTTCACACTCGACATGATGCTCAGTGCCACTCTGGATATGAGTATGAGACACACGACGCATTCTTGAGAACGTACCCGTGATGGGCGGTCATCGCAGCAGGTGCTCGGAAAACATCCGGGCATTGCTTGATACCATAAGTCCCCATGATCATGTTCTCGCCGGTCGATGTCTTGAACCCGCTTGGTTCGAAGCTTGGACTTAGCAGCGTGCTGATCATTCTCGATGGGCGCACTCTGCAGGACTTTGCTCAGTGTAGTGGAGCTTGAGGTCGATGTAATATTTGGCTGATCATGAGCGCCCCTCAGCGGCCAGGAGAACTCACGAGGTAGGTTATCGAGGTTCCGACAGGCAGAGAAGATCCTGCGGAACGCCCGCTTCATTGACTCTCGCATCTCTTTCTTTGTGGTGTCAGGTTTAAGAGCGCTGCTGAAAGCAGATTTAGGCTCTGAGCCAGCACTACCCGCCAACGTCACTGCCATATGACCTTCGGCGGAGTAAACAAAGGTGAATGTGTAAGTCTCCATCACCCTTCTGTAAGCAACAACTCCAGACTGGAGCTCCTGGCCCACTCACTCATTCGGTTTGGCCGGGTCGAGGAAGATCACAATAGCCAGGCTACTGATCCACCGCTTTGACACGCCTTCGGATATCACTGTATTCTGTCACGTTGGCCTTCATTTGATGCACTGCCATGGCGCCACATACGATGGTCTCGATGAGTGAGTCCGCCTGAGGACTGGCGTCAGCCGACAGAGGACTGAGAGAGAGGCGAAACAGGGTGCAGCTCACACAAAGCCTTTTTTGATCTCCTTCATTCGTAGTTGGGTGGGCTGTGACATGGGTTGAGAGATTGTCTGGCTGTGTTGAGAGGATTCGTCTTGCGTCGCTTCCATAGTGAGCGGCTGGTCATCGAAGCACGCATCAGGGAAGATCGCGCTGGGAGATCAGCAAAGCCATGAGGTGTCGGATGCTGGACTCTCTTGCACTCACCGCTCAAAACAGATCGTCCCAACGGAGAGGTCCATGAATCGCTGGACACATTCCAGACTCTGTTGTTGTGTGAGTCCGGTGCGGGTCTTCTGCGAATCGAGGGGGCGAGAGGCGACTTGGGACTGTGTTGCCTCCCTCTGAGCTGTCTCTACCGCTTTCAAAGGCTTCTATCTCGTCAGCCGGGAGGAGTCGGGGCAAGTCGAGCAGCTGGGACGGCGGTAACAAGGGTGAAGTGCGGTACTCACAATCTTTTGACGCGGAGGTCCCATTGTGACGGACGCACAGCGGGAGGATGGCCAAAGAGGTGTTGAGAGAGCCCTAAGTAGAATGAGATGATGTGAACATAAGAAGGTAGAAAGATGGAATGGTGGAATCGATCGGCAGAAGGGATGACCGCAAGTCCGGTCACCTCATTTGTGACCGACGCACGGATCGCCCGGTGGCAGTGGCAGCGCAATTGACATCTATCGTATAAATCATCGGTCCTGTTTCGTCGTACATACAACGCTATGTGAACGGTAAAGATGCCTTGATTGACCTCAATGAATTTCTCCAGCTCTGCCCTTTCCGTCGTGCACTCTCCCGCTCGCTCCCGTCCAACACCGCCCTGGAGATTTGGGGCGCATCCCAATGCACAACCTCCTTCGCCATCTTTGTACCCAGCTTCTGAATGACCTCGAGGTTGACTTCTTTCTCGGACATGCCGAGCATGATCTCCTTAGCCCGCTTGGCCAGCGCTTTCAGTGCTGCATTGCTGACACCCAAAACCGCTGGCCCTGCTTCGGGGAAGAGTGTACTTGCCACGACGCCCGACCAGAACTCGACGGAGCTTACCACAGACACCAGCGTCCTCCAGGCGCTACTCGGAGCGGACTCTTCTTCTTCTTCTTCTGGGTCGACATCACTGTCGAAGTCGTCTAGCGTATCGACATCTTGTGCGGCCGCTGTGTCATCCAGCCAAGCCTCGATGCCTCCGGCTTGACTGCCTGAGGTCGAGGTATTTGCGTAAGTGGCAAGCGGTTCAGGGCTGATATAAGACGTCTCCTTCCCTCCTTGCGGACCCGAGTAGTAGGAATATGCCGAGTGTGACGAGGGAGCAATCGAAGGACGGGAGAAGACCGAGCGACCATCATCGCTGAAGTAGCCCGAGTCTGACATCCTCGAGTTTGAGTGGAGGTTATGTTACGCTTGACGGGCGGCAGCGCTCACGATGCTCACGATGAAGACACACGTCTGTGGGCTACCGTGGCTCTGCTCAATCTTGGGAATGGGGGATGGCGACTTGGGTGTATGGGTGTTATCGAGAGCAAGCGGTGCCGTGAGCACGTTGGTAATAGATAGAAGTGTATGCAGGTATTGATGCAACGCAGAGAGAGAAAGAGGGAGGCGGGGACGAGAGGCACTCTCTTGGGGGCTCTCATGTCAGGCTTAGCCCTCGCCACCGCGCTTTCTCAGTGCATACTCAAAGGATGCGCCGAGACGTGGAGCTTTCAAAACAAAGGATAGCGTGGGCAAGTGCGTCAGCTGATGAGCGTGACTCTCTGCCACCTTGGGTACAGCTGATGGATGGAGGCATACTGACGTCTGCCCTTCCATCAGGCAGAAGGAAGGCGCAAGAATATGCTGCATGAATGTCCGCATCGTCAGAACCTAACTCCTCAGTGCCCTTAGCCCAGCACACACTCCCCACTTTCCCGCCGTCAGCAGCCCCGTTAGCACCGCACTGGCCGCAAGATTGACGCCCTGTACTCCGAATGCGCTTGTGAATTGTTCGGTCAGGGATGGGGCTGCCGAACGCGCAACTGACTGGTACGGGACCATCATCCTGCCTGCACCTCCTCCACTATCTCCCATACTCTTCGTCTGCCACGAGTGTCGAGAATTGCGGAAGGCGCTGTCCAGAACCTCCGCAGACCCATACTGCCAACCTAGCTCAAACGCCTTGCGTAGAGCAGCCTCCGAGTACCCCCGCGAGGAGTTCACCGTGTCAAGACTACTGTCCTTGTAATGCAGATCGTGTGGGGAGATCTCTTCGACCCCTTCTTCATCCTCATCCTGACTGTGACCGCTTCTTGAAGGCTTCGATGAAGCTGGTGACTTCATATCGTTCCCTTCGTCCGCCCTGGACTGCTCCTCTTCGTCACAGTCAATCTCAGCTTGAGCCATCAAAGTGTCCCAGGCTGGCATGATCGTCGAGCTGTCAGATACTCGACGATTTTCACTTTGCACAGTGTCTCTTGAGAATGCAGCTTCAGTCCGCAATAATCTGCCGCTGACGCGAGATGGCTCTTTGCTTTGAGGAGCCCTGTTGCTGAATGCGGCATTCCCAGAGTTGTTGGACGAGCGTGAGGACTTGTCGCTGCCGATCGGCCAACTCGATGGCGGTTGACCTGCGATCTCAGTAGGGGCGGCAGTCATGCTTGGTTGGTGAGTGATGAGATTGAGATAGGACCCGTCGTCAGCTTGACGGCGAGTTCTCAGTGTGAAAGGCGTTTGAGAGGGTAGAAGAGGATGGAAAGACTGTCAGGCAGGATTCAGCTCTTTGACCCTCGTCACAGGTCTCAGGATGATGCCCGCTGGGGATCCTTTTTGCACCACCTACCGTCTGTAGAAAGGATGTCGAGTCCTCACGCGCCACTAGGTACCAGGCTCACCCTACTCATAACGCCGGTACGTGTGACGCCAGGCCGCTTCAGTCGTCCGGACATCACAGCCGAGCCGGCCCCTACCGCTTGCCGCCACACTTAGCCTGGGACACATCTGCGTACGGGTATGAACATGATCCATGTCAATCAAACGAGTTATAAGAGCTTCTGTACTAGTCTACGACCTATCCGATATGCTAAAATACAGAACGAGACACGAAAACTCATCAGCGTCCACCACATAGCTCCTCGAACATAATACGGTCCTCTCGCCCGCGAGCTTACACCGCCTCGGCCTGTGCCTCCGCCTCAACCTCTTCATCCAACAAGAAACCGTCCAACACCTTCCTGCCCTTGCCCATACTGCCCGCAAAGACATACTCCCCAGGAGTCCCGCTCGCCTCATTGGCCACGTCCGTAGGCGGCATGACCTCTCCAGGGCCCCTCATCCACCCCATATCCCACAGGCTCCTCATGCGTACACGCGATTTCGGATCCCGGACCAGCAACCGCTTGACGACCTGTCGCACACCGGTCTCCCCTTCCGAGCCGATCCCGCTTCTCCACTCGTATTGCCCCTTTGCAATGCGCATCATCTTCCGCTTCCTCTCCTCCTTCTCCGTCCGTATGCTCGAATCATCGTGGCTGTCGAAAGGCAGCTCACCGGAGACGAGCGTGTACAGCACCACGCCCATCGCCCACGCATCTGTTTCCCGCCCGTCGTACGTCCTGCCCATGATGATCTCCGGCGCAGCGAAAGATTCAGATCCACATCGAGTCTGAAGCGAAGGCGAGGCGGGGTTGATAAAGCGCGACAGACCGAAGTCCGTGAGCTTGACGAGCGGTGACGGAAGGAGGTGGAGCGGGATGGAGCCGGTTGTTGTCGGGGGCAGCTTGAAAGGGTTGACCGTGAAGAGCATGTCTGGCTGTCAGCGACGTCTGTCACATCAACGATACGCGACTCACTCTCTAGCTTGATGTCGCGGTGCACCACTCCGACCTCATGCAGCCACCCCACGCCTCGAACCAGCTCGCCGAAGATTCTCCGCACGACTCCTTCGCCCACGTCGTCGCCCGGACCAGGCAAGAGGAATCTATCATAGTTCTCATCATCGTTGATGAGGTCGAACAGCTCCCCTCCGCTCAGTTGCTCCAAGACCAGGCAGTGATGGGAAGTTGTCGAGAAGCTGCCAAGGAAGGAGATAATTGCCGGGTGCGAGAGATGGCGTAACACGGATACTTCCCGGAGGAAAGCGATCCTCGTCCGCGAGTTGGTGGCACATGTTGCCCTCGAAGTGAGCTTCACCGCAGCAGACATGCGGGTCTCCACATCCTCTGCCGACCAAACTGCTGAGAAGGCTCCTTCACCCAGCGGCTTGACGAGTTTCCATCTCCTCGCACTGTCCGATGGCCATTGTCGGTCGCCCTTATTCGGCAGCAACACTTCGCCAGCGCGCAGTCTCGACTGATCTGCGGGAGCTTCCCTAAGCTCGCGAGATAACTGTTGTGAATCGCGACGGGTATGTGATGGTCGGTTTGGAGGCGGAACGAGCGGAGCAATATTGGGAAATGTGGGAAGAGTGGACAAGGGACCGGTCGGTATATCTTGGCTGACGATACGCGGAGATCCGAAAAAATCGGCGTGGGCTGGTCGACGCAATGAGTCGATGTACGATTTGGGTGATATCAGTACGTCGACCCCTGCATCGGCTTTCGGTTTCATCGTCGGCATGCTAACGGCCCGATCATGGCCGCGCAATCCAATTGGCAGCCCCTTCCCAATGCTTGGTCCTCTTGAGAGCGGTTTCGGTGGCGTGGGCAGGATCTCTGATTGCGACGAAGCGAAGAATAGGTCCGTCTTGCTGCCGCTACTAAGAGCGGGCGAGACAGCGCCATCATCTCGCGGAGTCGAGCGAGCAACATCCCACTCCCGGGCCGAGAGCAGTCCGTCTGGAGTGCCGTTCTTCTTCGGCGTTGGCAAGGGCGTCGGGTTCTTCTCCCATGGTGGGTCGGAGCCATATGCGGCAGAAGAGGACGAGATCGGAGTGTTGAGCGAATCCAGTGAGGTCTGACGCGAATGAGGATCGACCGTGAGCGACCCCGAACGGTTTCTCGTGTCCACGTGCAACTTCTTCGGCGCCAGCAGATTGCTCGACGAAGAGGCGAAATACTCGTCAGGCTCCTCGCATGGCGTTGGTTGAGGGTGGAGCGCCCGTATGGACCTGATTGACGAGTTGCGCGACACTCCTCCATTGAGTGATAGGGTCAACTCTGGTCTCTCAGAACCGGCGTGTTGCGGCCTATCGCTTAGTTTGAGACAGGGCTGCATGTATCATCATACTCACTCCAGGTCTCCGCTGCCGACATATGCCTTGATCGCTTCCCACTCTGGCGAGCTCTCACCGTGACCAGTCAAGTGGGCAAGTGATTCCAGGGTGAGCGTACCGGTCGTCTGCTTTGCCATGACCGCGAGAGAGTCGGGAGGGAAAGTGATGGGCAAGGGGACTTTGGATGGGTCGAAATTACGGCAGACGATGAATGCTTCTGCCGGTCAGAGGTTTTCTGCTAGCCGTCACGGCCACTCTCACCTCCGCTACCCGGCCGACTGCTTCGAGGCTTGCGGACCCAAACCCCTCCTTCTCGTAACCTGATCCGCTTAGAGGTGCCTCCGACCTGTTCCTCTGCATCAAATTCCGCGAATCCATCGCCGCTGGCCGTCCCGTTAAGGTGGGGGAAGAACAGCTCCAATTGCGATTTCAGCATGGCGGCCTTGGGGTCAAGTGGTGAGAGGAATATCTTGAAGATGAGGGTAGCACCTGGTGCAAGCAGCGTCAAAGACAATGTCGTCGCCTGCTTGTCAGTACTGCCGCGCAATCAGACGCTGAGACTACGCACGGCTAGAAGAAGCTGCGAGTGTAGGTAGGCGTCGAGGTCATGAACACCGGTGACTGCGTAATCAGCTGCGCCTGCTCTTCGCCTGCCACTGCGGTGGCTGGACATACCGTCAGGTGCACCATCGCAGACAACGAGATCGGCTTTTCTCCCTCCGAGCGCGTTCAGCACGAGCGGGACCGTCGAAGGAAGCGTAATGTCGGTTTGGAGGATGGTGATGTTCGGTAATGGCGCCTGGTGTCAATATAAAGCACAAAACTTGTCAACAGACTGCGCAGAAGCCTTACCATGGGCTGCAAGTCGACCGAGACGACTTTGGGCTCGTCCGCGCCCTTACCCGGCCTGTCATGAGAATGACGAGGATAAAAGCACAAACAGTCCGACGTACTTGAGCTCATGGCCGAGCACCTGTGACCAGCTTCCTGGCGCGGCACACAGATCCACCGCCGTCTTGACTCCGTCGAACAAGCCAAACTCCTCGTCCAGGTGCAGGAGCTTGTATGCAGATCGAGCCCGGTACCCTGCCGACTTCCCAAGGCGGTAGTACACGTCCCGGTGGTCGACCGACGATTTCGACGAGGGCATGATGGCGAGACAAGCACGATGTCGTTGTCTGGGGTGAAAGGACGCGTTGAGCGGCGGCTCTGAGCCGATTGTATTCTAGTCGTCGAGGTGATCCTTTGTCAGGTGAACATGAGCGAATGCGGCTTGTTTGTCGTGACACAGTAAGACGAGATGGGCTATCAGCTATGCTTGTGATGCTGGATAAGCCTGGATATGAGGTGTATTAAGGATGAGGACAGAAGGCTGATGGTCGGCGAGTTGTGTCTGTCTTCCTTGTCGTAAATAGCCTGTACTCGCTCAAACCTAAACCGTCCACCAGGCGCTAATATCCAACCAAGCCTGGACCCATCAACAAATCCGGCGCTCTTGCCGACACGTGGCTACCGTACGCGACGGGTCCGCGCAGGCATTCGATGCAGCCATGCATGGTGTACCATGGGCTGTCGACGAGCACTCGCTGGTCCATGGGATGCACAGGAGACGTTATACCGGCATACATGGGTTATAAGCAAACTACCGGTCCTTCCTCTTCTCCAAACCAATCTTCTCCGGGCCGGCGGGAGGTGCCGCGTCTTCTCTGAAAGCGACGACGACGTATCCAACCAAGACGACGTTAGCAGCGAGCACTGCAGAGATTGCCGAATACGTGGTGTTGCCTGAAACGTCAGCGTGTACCAGGCACAAAGCGGACAGTGACATGGAGGGAAGAAGCTTCCCGGCGAGTGATACTGTTAGGGAGCAATGAAGGAGTGTCCGTGTTTCCTCAGCCCTATTCACCGTTCCAAAGGTATCTCAATGTGCCAAAGTACGATCCAATCGGTGCGACTGCCATGAGAATAGCAAAAGTGACGAGCTTGTACAGGACCGCGCTACCGTCAGCGTCCGTTGGCTGGCCCTTGCTCCCTTCTTCAACCCTACACCGCGCCGCTATGAGCAGTCGTTGGGGTACGCTTTGATTGCCAGTCATCAACTCAACTCACGGCTGCATGCCCTCTTGTTGAGCCATTTTGCCAGATGAGACACGAGTTGACATGATGGAGGTGGATAGCCGACCGTTGACATGGCGGGTGGAGGCTGATTGACTGATTGACCGCATCTGCGACATCCGGTCGGCTCACGATTCGTGCCTGATTCTTCACCTTCGTCCTTGCTTGAGCTTTGGTTCGCTTCCAACACACCTCGGTCGAGCATGTCCCACTCGCTACCTCTCCGTATAGCGAGGTCGGACCCGATCGCGTCAGATCCGCCCAGATTTGTCGTAGCTGGGCAGGTCGGGACCGCTTCCGGCGATGTCAAGCTGTACGAATGGCACCGCGAAGTGAGTCCGGCCTGGTATCGACAACAACGGCGAGACTGATCGCAGCGCGGTGACATGCGTTTAGCTGGGCTGCAGACAGACGCTGGACAGATCAGGGTGGGTCTGCTGCAACGGAGCTCTGGCTGATGGCAGGCTATGGAGTGGTCGCCTTCACCGACGCACCGGCACCTCGTTGGCATCGGCTTGTCCACCGGGCGCACCCTCTTGCTCAACCTCTCTCCACACACGCTATCTCTTCCCCTCAACAACGGCACTTCTTCAGCAACTCCCGCTTCGTCAATATGTGTCTTACCCGTCAAGCATGTTCGCGCAACGACCTCCGTCGCCTTCTCGCCTGTGGACCATAACTATATCGCAACGGGCTACGAGAAGCACCGGTCCGACTACTCGCTGCTCATCTGGGATCTGTCCACTGCTCTGGCTGCCGTGCCAGCCGACGGCGACTCCAACTGGCAGCGCCCATTGGACCGGCTCGAGGTGACCAACGCCGCCGCCCGGGATCTGACACGCCTCAACCCATCTGAGCCCCGGCACATACAGCACTACTGCCAAGGCGAGCACATCAACGACGTTGCGTTCCTCACCACGGGCTACTCACTCCTTGCATCGGCCAATAACAAGGCGGTCCGACTGTACGACCTGAGATCACCGGGTCAAGGCGTAGCAACGCCTAGGGATCCGGCTTCGGCAGGCGCAGCTGGAGCGGCCGCGCAGTGGAACACCCGAGCAGTGAGCGGGCTGATGCCCGACCCCACCAGGGAGAGCAGATTCGCAAGCTATGAAACATCGCCGGGCGGGACCCTATCGACTGTCAGGCTATGGGATACTCGGCAAGCTGTCGGAGAGGTGGCCAGCTTTGAGATACGCAGTGGCGTGTTTGGACTGGAATGGATCAGTGGAGGAGCGGGGTACGCCAAACTCGGTGTTGGCACCAGGGACGGAGTCAACGTGATTGATGTGACGGACGGGAGAGAGGCCACGGACAGCGGCGTAGACGAATGGACTACCGTTGGAGACATCCGTAATGGTACGTGCATACTGGTGACCCGACTGACCGCAGTTGTCAAGCCGAAACACAACCTGCATTCGTTCGCCTTCTCCAACGGCGAAGATAAACGGAGATCAGATGTACTCTTCGTCGTCAAGGACGGTACGATCGGGATCGGGCCTGTTGCTCCTACGCCGATGTTGGCTTCGAGCTCCCGAGGTGGCGTGGCCGTAGCGGGATCAGGACTCAACATTCTTGATCCTGACTCAGCGGAGTCAAATCTGGGAGTCGAGGATCCGGAGGAGGAAGCCTCGGACAACGAGGACGACTTTGTCCGGTCCCGTTTCCAGCTCAACCCGTCCAGGGTGAACGACATCCTGGCTGAGGCGAGTCGGTCGAGAACAGGCAGTCCGAACGGATCTGTCTTCGGGTCGAGGCCTGGGACACTTCGAAAGCCCGGTCGCGAGATCTCGGTGAGGATGTCAGATGACGCGAGGGAGGGAGGTGAACTAGGCTGGGACGGCTGGAGAAGAGCTTTAGGCGCAGATATGGGCTGCGTGATGAGACGCAGAGCGGAGGAGGGATATGGGTTGGAAAACGTGAGTGGAATCAATGCAAGGCCATGTTGACACCAGATGCTACTCAATGCGGCGATCGCTACCAGGTATCCGGGTCACGACCGCCTGGCGGGGATATGGGAGTTCCACCACCGTGAGTGGGCCAATATAGCCCGTGCTCAGACCAGACTTCATCAGCGTCATGGACCCAGATTCGTCCGTGACGCGGTCAACGAATCTCACATACGCCGGTATTCACTCCATCTGGACAGGTCAAGATCTCGCTCAGACGCCACCTTCTCCCACCTCAATCCGCTCAAACTCGACGCTCGTCTCGGAGATCGGACGTCCGCCGTCGCAGGCGTCGACGCAGCGCGAGCCGGTGAAACAGGGCTCGGCAGCATGGACCTCACTGCGTAATAATCAGCTTCCAACAAGATCCCAGTCAACGCCCATCGCGACCCCTTCGCCCGCGCCGCCGACGCCCGAGAAAGTCGTCACGAAGCCCTTACCAGACGCAGACTTTGCCGCCGCCGTGGAGCACATCAACGCTAGGCGTGACACGGATGATCACCCCGGCCGGATTGGGCGGACGCGATTACCCCCGACGGACAAGGTAGCGCAGAGGCGGATGATCTTGGCAGTCTGCGGGGAACGAGAGGCTGGCGAGGTCAACAGGTGAGTTAGGTACACTGGGATGCAGCTTACGGCAGATTGGTCGAGGATGATATGCGGACGAAAGCGGCGAGCTGGGCGTACTTCTCCGGCGAGGAGGAGAATGCTGTCCGCATTCTCATGAACAGCAGCAGTGAGTCCGTGACGTTAGCATCACTCACCCAAGACTCGAAACACCGCCTGCACGGGACAACGTTAGCCGGCTTCCTCTCTCAGACTCGTTCCACCCGAGCGTCCGACTCTACATTCTTCGACGAACATTGGCGATCGTGCGTCAACCGCGTCGACGACCCTTACATGCGCGCAGTGCTCTCGCGCGTTGGTGGCGACGGCTGGGAGTCAGTGCTCGAAGAGGAGGCCATTCCAATTCTCGACCGGACCGCTATCGCCGTCTGCAACCTCAATGACGACGAGCTGACGTCCTTCCTGCGCAACCGACTCAATAGGTTCATGCGCAATCCGTCACCATGGCTCACATCCCTCTCTTTCGTAGGGTTCACCGCTCCTTCCGTTGGCTTGTTACAGCGGTGGTTGGAGCGTACAGGGGATATTCAGACTGTCGCCCTATTGTCCGCCCACTTCCCGGCGAGCCGGCTGAACGCGAGCGAGAGGGAGACTGTGAGAAGATGGAACGAGAGTTACCGGGATCTGTTGGATGGGTGGGGGATGTGGGGCCAGCGTGTCGAGTACGATATCGGCCGGATGGAGCTTGGCCGCGGTCTCGGAGAAAGGCGCACGGCTGAGGGGGAGGCGGGCAGGGGTGTCTGTCCGGTGTAAGCTTGATACCTCTGCCGGACTTCCTCGCTGATCGCAGCTGTAACAATGTGCTGAGCACCGTGCACGAGGAGCACCTGCAGCTCAAGTCGGGCCTGGCGCGGGAGCGGTCGTTGCCGAATGAACGGGTGAGCAGGTAGCACACGACGGCTCGTCGCTGAAGCCAGACCGGCGCATGCACTCTTTGCGGCCAAATCTTGCCACGATGTGTGATATGTGAGTCACTCCCCTCCTCCCGTTCCATGTGCTCAGGCGCAGGTCTGCGCCATGTCGAAGCGAGATTCTCGACTGCCCATGCGCATGATAGGGACGAGATGGAGCCGTTCCCGCCGAATTCGGCCCCGTCCGACACGATAGAGCAGGCGTACATCTGTTGTCTGACCTGCAGGCATGGCGGTGGGTTACGCAGCTCAAGAAAAGGGAGACATCCTGACAACAGGGCATGCCAATCATATACTCCCTTGGTTCCAGGGTGGACTCGACGGCGAGAGCGCACACGATATCTGTCCCGTTGCTGGATGCCCCTGCGAGTGCGCGAATATATAAAGCCTGACGGGCGGGTGCACGACAGAGGGGAGCAGTCGAGTCATAGTAGCAGTAGCAAGTGCTCAATGCAACGTCACCTGCGAGAGTGTGTAAGATGCACCGCCATTCCAGCGGTCGCGCGAGCATGACTATGTGAATGCATCGAGAATTAGGTAGGTGACTATTGCTCGCAATCCTCTAACTCCACTGGGCTGGCTACTCTACTTCGTCGACATCGGCAGGAGGGTGTTGAACACGTAGTCCCACACCTTGCTGGTCACACCGAAGCCCAGCTCAAAGTCTAGTCGTCAGCGCACGCCCTGACGCTGTTAAACAGGTCGACTTACTCTTGTAGTGGTGGGCCAGATGGTACCTCTTCATCTCGGCCATGTACTGCGGCAGCCTCGTGTGGTGGAGGGCGTAGTGCATGCAGTCGTAGAGGATGTAGAAGGTGAACGCGCCGGCGATGATGCCGTTGGCGATACGCGCCGGGAAGATGAGGTGAGCGAGGTTGGTGAATGGCGTCTCGAGCATCAGGAACAGCGTCGGGGGCATGACGAGGCGGAGGCGGTCCATAGGGAGATAGTGGTGAATGCCGTGCAGGAGGAAGTGGAGCATGAGCGCCCAGTTGGCGTCGGGGAGGTAGTAGTCGATGTGGAAGAGGAATCGGTGGAGGGTGTACTCGAGGATGGTCCAGATGATGTTGCCCGCGAAGAAGCAGACCATCGTTGACGCGAGGGCCGCGTACGTGGGCATCGGCAGCGCCGACAGGTCTGGCGGCATCTGCATGAGGTGCTTGGCCGTGATCGATCTGTTATCAGCTTTTGTCGCGCATATCGCAGGCTCGGGACGTACCGATCGGTGAATTGCAGGAGAGAAAGCGTGAAGAGGAACATGGTGATCGGTCCCCATACCATCGGTACGACCCACCACTTCGTCCTGGTCAAGCTCTGGCATAAGTTGTGATCTAAATGACTGAACGAGCTGCCGTACCTCCAGGATGTCCCACTTGAACAGCCTCGCGCTCTCCTTCAGGTGACGAGGGTTGTGAACCTGAGACAGGTAGTACTCCTTGGTCCACGGCGCATTCCAGACCTGGGCAAGGAGCGGCTTCGACAGATCCAAGAACTTGTTGCGGTTGAAGTCGGCGAGGCAGTCCGTCTCGTCGGGGTGGAAGTCCTCTCGGGGGATCCAATCTGGTCTCAGCGACTGGAAAGAAAGGTTCACCAACGGGCATCGGCCGACATACCTTCCGATACAATCTTCTCGTCCCCGCCCAGCTCGCCGACCTTGTACTCCTCCATCATGTCGTAAGCCGATCGAGAGTGAACGTGCTCGCTCTCATCCGCCATGACGGCGCCAACGTCCTGACCCGCATACTTCATGATGATATCATCACCTCCGGGGTGGTCGGGCAAGAACTGGGTGATGTCGTACACGTTTCCACGGTACGAGACGTAACATGACCCTCGCGTAGCATCTGGCATCAGTACGTGCTTATCGTCGAGGTCATTGACGTACGATGACCGAGATCAGCGAGGGCAAAGATGCGTTGTTTGTTGACCGCGGCCATGTCGAAAATCTAGTGGCGAAAGGGCAGAGGGGACGTGCGAGATTGGAGATGGAAATTATAACGAGTGTGCGAGTCTTCGAGAAGTGACGGTTGATATGGCTCCAAGAGTGATGGAGGCGGCTGCTGGATATAGTGGAATATCAGGAGGAAGGACGGAGAAGGTGGGACGAGGTAGAGAACAAGGAATCGGTGCAGCCCAAGAGCGAATCGACGCGATCTGCGAAAACAAACCGGGAGCGACGAATGTCGGCGGCCATCACCGTGCTCAACACGTGACATCCACGTCCGATCCACGGCACCTGGCGAAGGCGTATGGGGATGTATTCGCCATCAGAGCCAGAGCTTGCCAGTGACTGGTCACTCATTGCTCAGCGTCCATGATGACCGACGCTGATGCATGCTGCCGACGATGCGGCCGTGGCAATCCAGATCGTGACCAACCTCTGCTTCACTGCCCTTCGTCTCTCCCCGGTGCACAGGCAAACGCGTCTCAGGGCTATGCCGACCATAGAGCCCATACCTTCGCAACCGTCGCTCCCCGCTGCGCGTCTCGTCGTCTCGTCATCAGTGCGCCCCTCCCTTTTGTTCCATGTCTAAATTGATCAGATCGGTTCGTCCGGGGGCGCATGGTCCGCGCCTCCGATTCTCAACCCGTTGCTCCCGTGTCCCAGAACTTCATGAGCATGGCAGCCCAATGCGGGGGTGGCTGCTGTGAGTCCCCGAGGTGAGCGCCTGGAAGGGAGGAGTCAACGGCACCAGGGCCGAGCTAAGGGCAAGCTTAAAAGGGCGAAAGAATCGCTGTCGGGGTGGCTATAGTTCCCGAAGAGGCGATACCCCGGGTTTGTGCTCCGCGCCTCGTTAAGCGGTGCCCCCATCACTTTTCAAGCTCTGGCCCTGGGACGATTCGCTCTGCTCTCCCGCCCACTCACCGACTCGACCCAGATCCCCCATATGCACCCTTTCAGGCCTCTTTGTCGTCGAGCAAACCACCCAAATCACCTTGTACTTGTAGTCAGCCTCCTCCTCTCCACTATCAAGACGTCCCGTGAGACGCTCTTGCACGCCATCATCCCCGTCTGGGTCTAATCCGAAAGGGGACCAATTGGGAACAGCGGGCGATACACTCCCGAACACAAGTTCGAGGCCGCTTTCTCGGCACACACACGACCCCTCCTTGTTCCCCGCGTTGCTTTGCCGCATCATCGCCGTCTTCACCAAGTACATCACGCTCTACTCTTCATCGCGCTCCCCGTCTATCATAACGACGATTTAATCATCATTTCGCACTCGTTATCACGAGCAGGATATCACCAACCAATCATCCGGCACTCAAAACCACGCTTGGCCAAAGACCGGACTCGTAACCCTCCTTGCATCAGCCATCAGCGCCTCAATCTGCTCCACACACCTCTACCCACCCTGTACATCATAACATCCTTTCTTATTCACGACGTAACTGCGCCGATCGCGGAAGCCTCATAACCTACGCGACTGAGCGCACGCGGAGGGTGGAGAAGAAGGGAGCGTTCACGTCGGACACATTTGGTTGGCCGACCTTTGGTCAGCTCATAATCCAAGCGGGGCTCGCTCGCACCCGTCCTTCGCCGCCCACGGTACCACAACAACACGTCGTCGATTGCCGTCACGAACCCGACGACGATCGTCTCGGACAGACGGCTTCGCAGTCGGTACGTATTGTTGCTATTTACGCCTCTGCTTCCACACTCCTTGACCGTTTTGGCTTTCTTTCGCTGACGATCTAGTGGTATCCGGCAGTGACGACCACTCCCCTTGACGACTTGACGACCCCAGACGCGCTATGTCCAATCAGTTCCCCTCGTCAATTAACCCCGCACAACTCAATCCCGCCGTTCTTCAAGCGTTCGCAGCAGCTCAACAAGCGTCAGGCGGCCAGCTCGGCAACGGTAATCCCAACGCGGTCCAAGCTTTCAACACCTTCCACTCGGCATTCCGCAAGCTTCAATCAGCTGAATCGCAACGGCTCGACCAAGAACGGCTCGGCATCACCATGCCGCCCCAACAGCAGCAACAACAACAGCAGAACGGTCTGCAGGGCATGTCGCAGCAGCAGTTCCTGCAGATGATACAGCAGGCCGGGATGATGCAGCAGAACGGCAATGCCGGGGCCGGCGGCGTCGGCGGCGGCAACCCGGACCAGTCGATGATGGGATATAACATGACTGGACAGCAGGGCATGAGCGGGATGAACGGCATGAACGGGGTGAACGCGATGAACAATGCGGGATACGGGAACATGGGCATGGGAAACATGCCCAACGTCGCTGCTAGCATGGGCGGGAACATGGGCAACATGAATAGCGGCAACATGCCCAACATGGCCATGGGCAACGGAGCCAACGCGTTCAACATCCACTCGTCGCAGCAGGGCTTGAACCTCCCGGGCATGCCGGAAAACGAGCAGGGACGGCGGCAAATGTTGCAAAAGTAGGTCGTCGCGTCCGAGTCTTGACAAAAGTGCTGACCATCCGAAGTATGCTGTCGCAACAGCTGCAAAACCCCCAGCAGGCGCAACAAGGCCAATCCCAGCCGAACCAGCAGTTTGTTCAACCGCAACAACCAAACGCTGCGTTCTCGCAGCAGATCCGCGACTTCGCTTCGCAGAATCCCCAGGCCATCGCCGATATATCTCGCCGGGTCGGCGACAATCAGCAAGCACTACTCTCGGAGCTGGCGCAGATGGTTGCCAAATCTCAAAGTATGACTCAACAACAATCCCAGCAACTGCGCCAACCTTCGTTCAATCTCGACCAGATGCAGCAGACATATCCCGCCCCGTCACCCCAGTCGCAACATCATCAGCGACTGGGGTCCACAGACTCGTATCAGTTTCAGGGAATGTCGAACGCCGCGATGCCGACTGGAGGGATGCAGGGCGCGGCTTCGATCGATTATAGCAAGCTCGACGCCGCGATGAAGACGGCTCGGATGGTGACTCCGCAAATGTCGGCAAATACCTTACCGCTCGTTTCGCCCAATAACTCCGTCAACCAGGTCACGCCGCAGATACAGGCCCAACAGCTGCAACAGCCTCAGCCCCTCGCTCCGCCGCCCGTTCCGCAACGCTCGTCATCGCAGGGCGGCATCACCGGGAATAGCAGTGCAACGGACGTGCAGGCGATGATACAAACATGGGGAGACAAGCAACTGTTGAAAAGCACCGAATCGTTGGTGGCCAAGATCAACTTGATCAACCAGAACCCTGTGAGTGAAGGCCTCATCCGTCACCTGCGCGAGGAAGTGCCTAATCAGTAGAATGCGAACACACCTCTTGACCCGACTCGATATCACCTGCTGCAAATCATCGCCGAGTGGAAACGTCGCGGTCAAAAGCCACCAGAGTTCGCGCTCGCCTGTGCCGTCCAGATTCTCGGCAATCCCAGCGTCGGAGCTCAGCTGCAACACTCTGACTGGGCGACCCTGGCCAACTTCGCCAAAGCTCGGGTCGATGCGTCCAACAACAACGGGCGACCGGATTCACTGCCCCCACGCCAGTCCTCCGGCTCGTCGACTAACCCAATCGACATGATCACGCCAACGCTGAATGCTACGCCGCAGCTCGGCCACCAGCCTCTCGTGCCGAACGCGTTTCAAACGCCGGTGAACCAGCCCACAGGGCTGCAGCCCGCCGCGCCCATCGCCGAGCGACAGAATTCGCGTGGGCAGCAGCAAACGCAGCCGCCACCAGCCCCGCAACATCAACAAACGCAACAGGCGCAACAACAGGCTCAGCAGCAGGCGCAGCTACAGCAGGCACAACAACAGGCGCAGCTGCACGCCCAGCAGATACAACAGCAATCGCTACAGCAGCAGCAACAAGCGGCTCAGCAACAACAACAGCTCCAACTACAGCAGGCGAACCAGCAGGTTCAACAATGGCAACAACAACAGGCGCTCCAGGCTCAACAGGCTCAGCAGCAGGGCCAACTCCAGCCGATCGACCCATCGCCTCAGCAGTCCCGATCATCGCCCCAGTCCAATGGTGGGTTTTCCAGCGCGGGCGCCAAGCCGAAGCCCTGGCTGGCTATGGACTTCAGCAAGGAGAACATTCCTATCAAGGAGGAGCCGTTCATGCTGTGGCTCGGTAAAATACACATGTCGAAAAACGAGCCGCTCCCGGCACCGATGATTGAGGGCAAGCCTGTCAACCTGTTCACTTTGTTTGGCCTAGTACATCGAAATGGAGGATCAACTAGGGTGAGTATGGAAAGGATATGGTCCGAGCGCGCGCTGACTTACAGGTTGCCAACAACACACAGGTTTGGACGCTGTTTGGCGGCATACTCGGATTCGGCGGCGAGCAAACGCAGCAGGGCCAGCCGACCCGGTCGACACCGCAGGTCGCCCACCAGCTGCGGCAAATGTACGATAAGTTTGTCGCCCCGCTCGAGGGAATGTTCTACGGCAAGCTGTGGCGGGACAAGATGAAGGCGGCGCAGCTACAGCAGCAAAACGGCCTTCCGACGCCAAACGCGAACCTCGGTCGCCAGCTTCCACCTGGCGCGCAAGGCATGTCAGCGCAGTTCCTCGAAGCAGTGGCTCAGGTCCCGGGCGCGACGCTCACCGACTCACAACGGAAAACTCTGGACGAGGCGCGACGTCAATCGCAATCGTCTGCATCGATTCCAACCCCGCCCAACCCCGCCCAGATGACCCCGTCTCAACCGCCCATGACGCCTCGGTCGATTCACTCGGCGCAGATGGCCAACAATCCAGCAATGGTGTTCCAGTGGGTCAAGATCAGGGAGGACGGAACAAGGTCCAAGTTCCGTGAGTCTGATTCGGCTATCGAGACCGAACGAAGACTCATTGCAGCCAAAGACGCAAAGAATATGACCGAAGAGGATAAGCCCAAAGTCATCACGGAATTACGAGGCATGCTTCCCGCTGCTCGAGAAGCGCAGGAGAAGATGCCTCGCTTCTTGATGTTGGCGGCGGATCGGGCGCGCGACGAGATCACAACGCTCGGCACTCTGGTTTCGATGGTACGCTGGACGCCCTTCATCGTGCAGTGTTTTAGCTGACCTTTAGTACATGTTTGTGTTCCTCGCACTCCAGTACTCCGAGTCCGGTCGCTTCCCCTTCGGCATCGACGACCTCGGAAAGATTCGCGACTCGCTGCAGAACATACTGCTCAAGTTCAACAATCTCTTCAAGCAGGTCTCGTCCACCCCGGAGGGTCAGCTGCAGATTCAGCGCATGAACGAACTGCTCGACTCTGCCCGACCGCAGCCGACTAACATGCCTCCGCCATCTTCGGTCGCGGAGGACATTGCGTCCAAGCTCCCGAAGGGGCTTCGGGTCGAGGATCTCAAACCGCCTCCTGCCAAGCGGCAGAAGGGCGCTGCTGGTAAAGCCTCACCCTCCGCCGCTACGCCTGAAGCGAAGACCCCGCTTGGAGATTCGCCTGCCCCGCCTGGGTCGGCGTCAAGCAAGAAGGGTGGTGCAAAGCGAAAGCGACAAGAGTCCACGAGCAAGCCGTCGATGCCCCAGCCCGTCGCGGCAGCGCGCACTCCACACCTTCCGACCCGCCTCGGCCTCG
>CAUG01000539.1:0-63897 GCA_000442785.1 Papiliotrema flavescens NRRL Y-50378
AGAGATAGGAGGTGCGGGAGGGAGGGGTGTAATCCGGGGCGGGAAGCAGTGTCCGTAGATTGGCCCGAGTATGCACAGACTTGGCCGGTACGTGTGAAGGAGACTCACGTGTTCCTGCCCTTGATATACGATCGGGTAGCCGTCGTTGATAAAGGGAAATACAGCGGCATTGCGCGTCAACTGGAATCAGCTTGACGCTTGACTCGTAACGCTCAGACATACGGCAAGATCATTCGTCACGCCCGCGAAGCGAGGCATATCGTGGTTGCTGACCGTCAGCGAAACGCGTCCAGCGTCATGGGACGCACTCCATGAACGACCCCATCAACGTCGCATCCGCCATCAAGCTCTGGACAGTCTTGATCATCCCGACCAGCTCGGCAATGTTCCCCAGCGGCGTCTCGAATGCCCGTCGGATGTGGTAGAACGTAGCGTAGTCAAAAACGCTCGGCATGGACTGCTTGGTGTACGGTGCGAGGTATACCGGGTCTGGCGTTAGGCAGCGCCGGGGTGCTCAACAAGGAACATACCGCCATGGAGTACCTCGCCCAGCGCAGCAACTCCACTGGCTTTGACAAAGTCTGGCCAAAAGTCCTTCCGGACGTGCTTGACCGTGTCAACGCGGATGGCGTCGATTTGAAACGTCTGTACCAATGACGCGATCCAGCTGTGCAGTGCCTGTACTACACGAGGCGACTCGGTGTCGAGATCCGGCATCCGGCCAGATAGCCAGCCTGGGATGAGCGAGTACAGTCGCTGCATGTGACTTACACTGCTCCAGATCCTCTTGAGTTTCATGACCCCAGTCGGGCTCGCAGTAGGGGTGGTAATCTGATGCAGAGTTGAATGGACCATACGTGTCAGATGGAGCCCAGTTCTGCAGGTGACCAGCACCCAGGTGGTTTGCGACCTGACCATGAGCTGACCGATATACCAGAAACGTCAACTCACCACGTCCACCATCAGATACATCCCCCTGGCGTGCAGCGCCGTAGAGAGGTCTTTCAGGTCCTGTGTCGAGCCGAAGTGATCGTTAGTCACTGGACATGAGCTGGCGTGAAATGGCCAGCGTGGGCAGCTCACAACGTATATCCGTCGCCCAGTAGCCTTCACGTCAGCTCGATGATGGGATGTGGTACGGAGCTCACCATGATACCCTCCGTCTAGATCCCCGTCGCGTTCCACATTGGCGACCACCGGCGAGATCCAAACTGCCGTCAGAGAGACGCCATGATAGCCGTAGAGGTAGCCATTGCCAGTGCTCTCCGCCCAGATCAGGTTTCGCGATCGAGGACCGACCCAAAGTGCTCCCAGTCCCGCATAACGAGCTGTGACGCGCATTGAGCCACACGCAGCTCGACTCACTCGTGTCAAAACCCATGCCATGTATGTATCCCAGCTTCCGCTCGATGCCCTTCCATGTCCCTCCGCAGTAATCTCGCTCTCCAGTATTGCAGTACGTGACTTGCTCATCCGAGCGAGCGAAGCGGTCCGTGAATACCTGGTATATTGACCGTTCACGAAGCTGGTCCGTGGTGAGCGCAGTCGCTGGTCGAGCTACGCTGAGAGCAAAAATTAGGAGGCCGGTGATGTCGAGTCTCATTCCTGTCAAAACCGGTGCGGTATGGTTGGAGTGAGTCGAGGAGGAATGTCACCGGGACACGTCGAGCGGAATGGATGTTTTGGGTGGTTCGGGATGCTTGATGCTGTTGAATGGATGAAACCCGAAGTCTTACCGACCAAGATCAAACACGCACGGTTCCTGTAATTACCGGCAAAACACAAAATATTACGTAAACGCACAGGTTGGGTCACTAGATTTCAGCTGCGCGTTGCTGTTTTACGACACGACAGTTCCACAAGCACAACGCTCACAATCATCATGTCGGCGGCCCCGGGCACAGTCAGCTCGATCCGAGCTCAGGCCAAGAAGCCGAAAGTAGAGCGGGTAGCTTCCCAAGCGGGTCGACCACCAGCAGATGGGCGAGAGAGGATGGACAAGGAGATCGTCAAGGCGGTTCTGGCTTCACCGCTCATCGTCCCGTGGTGAGCTATCAGTGACTTCAAGGTATGATCCAGCTCACATGCAGGCCGAACTTGCCCAAGCACTTGCAAAACGGCGTCATGGCGGCGCTTCCCAAGCTTGTCACTCCCAACGTCGCCGAATATCACGTCAGTCGAGCTCGTTGTCATGCGAAGGAGCGCAAGACACGTCGGAAGAGCAAGCCAGACATCGAGGCTTCAGGATCGGGAGGTATGGAGGCGAAGGACGTGGACAAGAAGCGAGGCTCGACAGATCTCGGCGTGGACAAGGCCGCCGACTTCGCACCGGCAGAGACAACATCACGCCCGACCCCACCTCCTATCCTCGACCACCTCGTCCTCGGCATCAATGAGACGATCAAGGCCCTCGAGCGCAACATCGACGATCTGAAGGAACGTCTGACCCTTATCGCCGACAAGCTGAACGGCATCTCCCTACCCGCGCGGAAAGATCTGCTCCCCACCGCTCCTCGCTCCCCCTCTCCTGAACCACCTCACGTGTCGCCCCTCGCCTGGGTCGTGGTCCCGCTTCTGTCGGTCAACCCGCAAAGCCTTGTCAGCCCCATCCCGCAGTACTGTGCGACATACAACTCGCTCCTGTACCAGTGGGGACAGCTCAGCAAGACGGCCAAGACGCGCTTGAAGGAGAGCGAGTGGGATGTGCTGGGCGAAGAGCGGGAGGAGGTTAGGGTTGTACCACTCGGGGACGTTGAGAAGGACATGGCGGGCTTTGTTGGTCTGAGGAGACTGGCCTGCATGGGAGTCAGAGTGCGTACCGGCATTCAAGTGTCGACTTTCTGCTGACAATAGGCCTCGCATCCGGATCAGCAGCTCCTAGCGAGTCTGCTACCGAAATCGATACTGCACCCTCCCCGACATAGCATAACCTTACCCTTCCGAACTTCCACTAAGCGGCCCTCTGGGACAAACGAATCTGCAGATCGTGCGAACAAGAAAGCTAAGCCGACTTCGGCGCTCCCCCTTCCGCATGTTCACTATGCCCCGCTCGCGATCAAGGGGATCACCACAACGGTACCGACGGACGGCAACGCGCGGAAACAGAAGCGGCTGGAAGGAGTCCGCGCGAGACGGATCGAGGTCAAGGAGAAGAAGAAAGAGAACAGACGAAAGGAGTTCTTGCAAGGTCTCAAAGGTGAGACGAAGCAGGGCAAGGTGCCGAGGCATGGAGCGAAGAAGGGACAGAGGAAGAGCAGTAAGACGAAGCGTGCAGAGGTCACGAAGTGAGCATGCATCAAGCCGTGCGCCTTGTCCAGTGGAGCCAGCTTTCATGCTGCTAGGTGACGTGTGTGTAGAAGGATCCAGGGCGAGCTTTGGAGTTTCCGGCTTGCCACGCAGATGTTTCAGCTTTACACCTTCACCCACTACACGATCCACATACCGAGATCTTTCGCAACGCAGTGGAGCATTCAGCTGAACTTACGGATATCTGTGCTGATAAACTGTCTTCTCACCCTCAGGTAGGTGATGTAGCGCCGCCCTCGTCCTCCCTCGATCGAAAATCTCGTCAGCCACCCGATTAGCCGGGAGCAGGGAAGGTCAGGCTGACGATAGGCCAAATACGACATGCAGTCCTCAAGGTTGGAGAAGCTGGAGGTTCAGCAACCGCGTGCTCCAACTCGATTAATCAGGCCTGCGCCGCGGACAGTGATTCCCCTCGGAAAGAGACAGGTCTCTCCAAGAGGCGAGGGGCGAAAGGAAAGCGGGAGGCTTGTGCCAGACCTCATCGACTTCGGCGGCGGATCTGACGAAGAGGAAGATGAAGATGGTCTGCCGAGGCATGTAACCGTGGCATGTGCTGTCTAATACCCAAGCTCACATCAGCCACCTTGCGATCTTCAAAGAGGGTCTGAAGGACTTTGAAGGGGATTCCGACTTGGCTGGCGCACTGAAGAGGTTGGATCTGACCGAGGATGATATGAAACCCGACGAACTACACATCGACCTGCTTCCCCACCAGGTAAGAGGCGACCAGACGTAAGAATTCTCTGGCCGGCGCTGACACGCAGGTCATCGGGGTCGACTGGATGATGTGCCAGGAGCAGAAGAGAGTAAATCAAGGGGGTATCATTGCCGACGACATGGGCATGGGCAAAGTGAGCAAATTAACGACCACCCAACGGGATCCGAAGCTGATTTGCAGACCCTACAAGCGATCGCTACGATGGCACTGAGTCCAAGCAAAGATCGCAAGCGCAAAGCCACTTTGATCATCGTCACACCTGCGCTGCTCGGGCAGTGGCAAGCGGAGATCTTTGCAAAGTCGAGTCTGCGCGCCTTTGTTTACCACGGGGCGGATCGGGAGCGCAACATTCGAGAGATGATCAATATGGCGGATGCTATCATCACCACATATACGACTCTCGCTCATGAAGCGCCGAAGGAGGCGTTGGTGAGCAGTCCGTGGCGGCGGTGCTTGATATCATGCTGAAATTCAGGCGCCAGACGCGTCGGATGAGGAGGATAGCGAGGAGCAGTCGTACACGAACGTCAAGACCAAGAAGAGGGTCAGGGGGCCATTGTTCGAGATCGAGTGGTATAGGATCATACTGGACGAAGCGCTTACGATCAGGAATCACAAAACGGCCCAGGCGAAAGCAGTTCTCGCCTTGGAAGACGAACTGCGCTGGTGCTTGGCTGGACGTCTGGTCTACAACAAGCTGGAAGATATATTCACCCCGCTCCGCTTTGTTGGTGTGGTCGACTGGGCGACTTATCAAAGAGACATTGTTTCAATCGCTAGGAAGAATCCAGAGTTGGCTTCGAGACGCGCCCAGGTGAGGTCTGAAACCAAGGTCTGAGGGTGCGCTCACGACAGGCATACCTTCGCCAAGTTATGCTTCGCCGAACGCACAACAGCACAATCGGGGGGCAAGCGGCCACGACTCTGCCTCGGAGAACGGAGCATTTTGCGAAACTCACCTTTACCGATCAGGAGAAGACCATTTACACGTCGATGGAGAATGCCGATCGGGTTCTTCTCAAGAAGTGGTACGACGAAGGTGAAGGCAGCCTTTGATGTCTCCTTGCAGCTGACGAGAAGGTACCCTGATGAGTCTGCACGCGACAAGTGTCTTCCGAAGGCTGATACGTCTGAGGCAGCTTTGCTTGCACCCCGTCTTGACGGGCGCAAAGTTTGTCGATGACTCGGCTACCGATGAGCTCGACGAGCGAGATGACGCGGCCCTCGCCCAGGCCGCTCTCGGCCCGCTAGCACAACTCCTCGAAGAAGGCGGCGCAGCAAACACTCAGCATGACAAAAAGGAGTCGGTCAAACGGGCAGCGACGGTTTCCACGGTCCAGAAGCGGTCTGTACGTTTGTCCATCTGTCTGTACCATCACCGCTGACATCAGCATTCATCCATGAGTAAGTCGCTTGGTCCCACGACGAAGAAGCGACCGAAAAGGACAGCGCGAAGATCCAAGCCTGCTTCAGAGCCTTAAAGAGTCGCAGCTAGCTCGAAGCTCCGACACATGGGTGAGTCCTCCGCCATCCAACAGCCACTGAAGCGAAGAAAAGCTCCTGCGGCAATGGCAACAAGAAGACCCGAGCGGGAAGACGCTCGTCTTCTGCTCCTTTGCCAGGATGCTCGATGTTGCGGCAGATTACCTTTCGGCCCAAAAGTTCAATTACGTCAAGTATACTGGGAAACTCAGCTCGAAGAAGAAGGCGGAAGCTGTCGAGTTGTTCGAGACCACTGGTCCAGGAGCGCCCTCAGTCATGCTGATCTCCACAATGGCCGGCGGCGGTGGGTGTACTCTGATCCTTAGACCGGATCGGAGATTGACCGTCAGCTGGTCTGAATCTGACGGTCGCGAACAAAGTTATCGCACTCGACCCAAGTTACTCCCCAGCGACCGAAGCGCAAGCGTTTGCTCGAGCTCACCGTTTGGTACGGCATTTTGAGGGCTGCGGGGGGCTAATCTGACGAACAGGGCCAGACGAAGCCGGTCCAAATCGAGAGGCTCGTCATGAGCGACACGGTGGAACAACGGATCCTCGACAAGTCGGTCTGATTGCCCCGATGCACCTGTTCAACGCATACTAATTCGCAGGCAAGCCGAAAAACAAGCCCTCGCAGATGGCGCAATGGGCGAGGGTAGCGGCAAGAGGCTTAGGAAGATGGGTGCGAGCGATATCATGTCGCTATTCGGTATCAAGGTGTAGTCTCCTTAAGAGCAACACACGCAAGTTGCTGGTCATCCGCGTGGTCATGTCCTGTAGAATATATGCATACCATATCATGTCACTCGGACATGACACAGCGCTCAATCGACACATGCTAACACTGACTCGGGCGGGCACCGGCCGATCGTTACTCGTAGTCCACCACCTGCACCTTAACGCTCCCTTGGGAGGGATCTCCAGCAATGTCGAACGCTTTCGGCGCCTGCGACAGCGGAACCTCGTGCGTGATGAGAGGTTTGAGGTTGAGCTTGCCGTGCTGGATGAGGCGTAGCGCTTTAGGGTACTGTCGGTCAGCTCAAGTAGTGTGACCTCGTTTGGCAAACCTGGTGCTTGTAGCGAAAGATGAATTGGATGCCGATCTCGTTCATCGCGCAGGTCATAAAGGGATACTGGACCTCAGCGCCGCGATACGTGATGACTCACAGATTGTTTTGCTGGGCCGATGCCCACGACAACGACCTTGCCGCCGAATGCGAGCGACTGCATGTTAGTCGTTGGATGGAGCTGTGAGCTCACGTGTATGGCCGTAGCCACGGAGCTTTCGAAGCCGGTACAGTCAAGGGCGGTCTTGATCGGCGTGTCTGCGACTTGGCGTATCCGCTCTGCGCATTGCTCCGGCTCCCAATCACGCTGTATCTGCAAAGTGTTTACCGTCGGGACAAGCTCCTTGGCCAAGTCCAGGCGGGACTGCACGAGGTCGGTGATGACGATCGGGCAGCAGCCAGCTGCGTCTGCGCATAACAACGTGACCAGGCCGATGGGTCCGGCTCCGCTGTGGGTGAGCCGATTGCGTGCGGGGGGCCCTTGACGTACCAGATCAGCACGGGATCGCCTAGTCGTACGTTGGCAATGTCGACGGCCTCGAGACCGACCGCAAGGGGCTCCACCAAAGCGCCTTCGCCATACGACACGTTGTCCGGCAGACGGTGCAACCAGGCCGCGGGGTGGGCGTGGAAGCGCGTCATGGTTCCGTGGTAGGGCGGGGAGGAGAAGAAGACCATCTTGGGGCCTGGTGTCAGGACACGGGACGCAGCATACAGGCCCCGCTTACAAGACTTGTACGATCCGGAAAGACATGCCGGGCAGTCTGCCCTTCCACAGGGTATACCCGCCTCCATCGCGACCCGGTCACCGACCTTCCACTGCGTAACCTCGCTGCCGACCGCGATGACCTCCCCAGCAGATTCATGCCCGGCACCGCACTCCTGGCAAAGGACGTTGTTCCCTATCCGGCCTTCCTTCCAGAAGTGCACGTCGGAACTGATATCAGCGGCTGATCTCGATCATAGCGCCAGACATGCCCGCATATCCCCGTGGCCCGAACGTGAAGAAGCACCTCGTCGGGCTCGATCTCTGGCATAGGCTTCCGCAGCATGCGCATCTCTTTGTCTGCGTTGTACGAGCATGCCAGATTGACATCCTTGTCGTTCAGGATGGGATCATCCCGGGCAAGGACTTTGTAGTCTGGGTGGTTGAGCACCTTGTCGGGATTGTAGCGGTCGGCGGGTAGGTCCGACGCCATTATGCTGGGCGAAGGATGCAAATCTGAGTGGAGCTTGTTCAATGCAATCCTGGACGGTCCTGGGGTGCGAGAGTCGGGATGACATATCGAGCAAAGCAACGAGCGCAGAGCACCTACGTCCCGAGCACTGTTATGGAGCGCAACTTCGGACGACTGTCTTCCGCGACGCCGGATCCGCCGGAAGAGCGAAACACGGCCTCGTGCGGTAACAACTGTGATAAGCGGAAAAGCCGGAGTGAAAGCAACCGGCATCCGCGAGTGCGGCTCGGCTGCGCGAAGACGCCGACGGGTGACAAACAGTACGAGGACGAATCGCCTTGTCAAGAAGCATTGTAGCTTGCACTCTGCACTTGACCCTTCGTCATTTCGATGAGCCTGGCGGGCGGACCATCTCGGGGTGGGCAATGCCGCATGGGCATCGACGCACAGACTGGCGCTCAAGCTGAAGGCGAATCGGAACCGCTCGAGTCGGAACCGCTCGACATACACAGTCTCGATGGCGGCACGGCACGCTACGAGCCGCTGACAGGCGACATCAGTGTCGAGATGTGGGAGACTCAATCTCTCACCGATCGTCAGCTGTTTTTCGACACGGTCCCGGGGCAGCTCCATCGTCGACCCGTCTACCTGGCGGACAGAAGAATGAGACAGGCTCGCAAGCTCTGCCATCCCCGGTGAAGCGACCTCGACTTCGCAACACCCAGCACGTCGGGCAAAGGGAGGCCTTTGTCCGAGCCTCCGACGGCAAGCCTGGGGCGATCATCGCCGACTCGTCAGCCTATTCACGTAGCTGAATCACGTCATTCGTGCCGCCGCCACCGGCTCCGCCGTATGCGCACCGCATGGTGTCGCATCGGCACCGCCCGCCGAAGCCGAAAGCCAGCCTTAGGTTCGGCTTCAAAGAACGACAGTGTCCAGGTTACGGGCTGCGGAATACCCTAGCGCGGACTTCCAAGATGTTACGGCGACCGCGATCCTGCCTTCGGGCCTTATGGACAAGACTGAGAGTAGTATCGACTCGACCTATCGAACCCCAGCAGTTGTTGCTTACCCAGACCGGAAATCAGAACTACCTATGCAGCAGCTACTCACACGGCTAAACTTGCGCCCTGGCTGGGGGGTCCTTTATGCCTGGCGATCCGTACGAAAGCGGAAGTCGCCGGCAGTTTTCGTACCCAAAATCCACCGTCCTGACGCCCGGCTGCTTGCGTTTTACGACCATTGGGCGAAAAGACGTCTCGCTACTGATGGACATCGAGAATCGCAGCTGGTGAGGCATCGAGTAGCGTTTAAGGTATAAGAGCTGGCTTGATGACGGGTCGAAAGGACGTATTCTTGTCCCCTTTCTCCAAACCCCCTTTACCACCTGAGACTCGTTGTCTTCCCACCAAAGGGTTCCGAGCCCCACTGCACATCCCGTAACTGAATCCCCTGGAGCCAGCACACATGCTCGCCGACGGAAGGACGGGTGGCGCGCAGCCTCGTTGAAGAGGCTTCGAGATGATATCACGGTGAGTGTGTTTGCCGATCCCCAGACAGGCACGATGCTGGCTACGCAGATCGCTCCGGCCGACCCAGCCAGAGATATCTAATGCTGCTGGTCGGTAAGCTAACGACAGGACGAAGAAGACAGCCCACATAGCCGCATCAGGGAGGAGTCTACCCCGCGGCTGGCCCCTACTCCACTATCGGCCCTCTCCGCGTGAGCAGCGCCGGCACCGCAGGCGTCGCCGACGGTACTCAGACCACCATGGAGCATTACTTTCAGTCTGTGCAGAAGCCCAAACGTAGCGCATACGTCGAATCCGCTGGTAGGGAGAATATGAAGGAGTTTGCGTTGAGCTCAATCCCTCTCGATCTCGAACCGCTCGTCGCTCCCTACCCTGACATCCACACCGCGACACAAACGACTGCCACCACCTCGCCAGCGGCGGTTCCAGAGACGCGGCTCTGGCGATTACTCAAAGGGTTCCAGGTGAGGGCAAGCAGTACAGTCTACTCGGCGGGCATCGTGTTGACGCGGTAGGTCAAAGGGGTGAAATGGATGCAGTCTAGAGAGGCCGAGTGCGGCTTTGGAATGCTGCTTGATGAGCAGGGACTTGGCAAGGTGAGCGAGTCCACGTCCAGGTCAGCTGCTGAGCCATAGACGATTCAAACGATCGCTCTCATCGAGGCATGCCAAAGCGGACCTCTCAAACAGCCCGCCACGCTAGTGGTTGTGCCGTTGCAGGTACTCAATCAGTGGAGGAAGGAGATCACCTCCCACACCAGGTTGCGGGTCTTGGTCAACCATGGAAGTACTCGGGCCGCCTCGGCTGCTGAGTTCGGTGACTACGACGTGGTGCTCACGACCTACGACACTGTGCTGGGCGACTACAAGTCCGGAACCGATATTATAAAGAGCTCACGAGGCAAGGGCAAACGACCGGAGAGAGTGGAGCAGGTGACAGCGAAGAAGAGGCCGCTTGTGAGTTCGGGGGGAGAGGGAGAGGGCTGGCAGCCTGCTAATTGTAGCAACCCCTGCTCGACTATCTCTTCCATCGCGTTGTCTTTGACGAGGGAGCGGTCCTCAAGAACGAAGAGTCAGGCAGGCATCAAGCTTGTGCAGCCATCCAAGCAGCTTACAAGTGGATCCTGAGCGTACGCCTGGCTCAAAACCCTGCTTACCGACCTGATGGCAGGGGACGCCCATACAGAATCGCCTGCTGGAAGGGAAAACCCTGCTGCACTTTCTCGGTGTGAGAGTGGACTACGAGGAGGGTCGCACGGCCACCTGCAGGGCGAACGCTGCCAGCAAGGCTGCCTTGAGAGTGGGTTCAGCTTCTTCGGACCGCCGCAGACTTTGCTCATGGACAGGCCGCCTTTCGCGAATACACTCTTCGTCGAACAAAGAGACAAGTTGCCGACGACTTGAAGAATCTTCCGGACCGGATCATCACAACCGTCGATGTGCTGCTGACGGGCGATGACCTCAAGCTCTACAAAGAAGTGAAAGCTGCAACGAAGATCGTCCAGAACAAATACCTCAAGGCCGGTAAGCAGAGATGTGTCTTCGTCCGATTGATGCTGACTCTAGGCACATATCTGAAGATCAAAGAAGGGAAAGGACGTCACGCTGTGATGCTAAGACTTCGACAAGTTGTGTCTCACCCTGACCAGCTCAGGCATGATGCTGTGTGGGGTCCGGCTTGCCGAGGTGGACAGTGGATGATGGTGAAGGTACGTCAAAGCCGCTCGTGTGGACGATGACTGAGACAAGGCTCTCGAGCATGAGGTGGAGAGGATCTTGCTTGGCAATAATCCCGACGATCTCAGCGAAGATGAAGGATCAGCTTCCGACACGTTTGGAGAGAGCAGGGGCGAGCGCAAGGTGATCGCCAATGCGAAGCTCGAGGCCATGTGTCTGTTCATTGATCTGCGGTGAGATCCGGAGCTGATATTACAGACGAGCAACTCAAAGAGCATCTGAATGCCGATCCCAGTACCAAGGCGTTGATCTTCTCGGGATTCGTCGGCTTCCTCCAGGTCGCACAGCAGTACCTGGACCAGCAAGGGGTCAAATCGATCCTCTACACCGGACAGATGGGGTTGCCGGAACGAGAAAGGGCGCTCCAGGCTTTCAAGTCGGAAGATGGACTTCCGGTGCTCTTGATCAGCCTCAAAGCCGGCTCGACGGGGCTCAATCTGACCGCCGCGAATCTCGTCTTGATTGCGGAGCCGGATTGGAACCCGACGCACGAGATGCAAGCAATGGACCGGGTCCATCGGATTGTCAGTGGCATGCTCTATGCTCTCGTAGAGTGCTCAAGACCAGGGCCAAAAGCGAGCGGTCAAGGTGTACAGGTATGTGACCAAGGGTTCAATCGAAGAAGAGATAGACGAGAGGTTAGTCCCTCTTCTAATGTGGAACCGAGCTGACGCGGTGCACAGGCAGGTGGAAAAGAAGGAACTCGCCATGTCCGTGTACGGCTGTGATTGAAACAATACTGCGGAGATACCGCCGGCGCATAGGTGCGGCGCAAAGGGTCCCTGTGATCAACAAACGAGGAATGCTCTGGTACAACAAGACGGTTCGAATCGGAACGCGGTAGAAGATGCATCATATTGATCTCACTCTGGAAGGGCTACTCTGTCGTCCATACCTGACCAGCATTAAACCTTGTCGGCGGCTCGCTCGACGTGTTCCGGCTGCGCGACCTTCTCCTCGATGTGCAACTCGTGGGCGCGCGCAGCGATTTCGGCATCGCGCTCTTCTCGTGTGACCGATCCGAAGATAACGTCCATCTCCTCCAGAGAGACTCCCTTGGTCTCGGGCAAAAGCGTGCACAAGCAGGCGGAGATAATATTGACGGTGGCGAAGAAGAAGAACTGAACGATCAGCTTGGTCCAAAGACGTTGTCCGGACTTACAATTCCACCCTTGTTGAGCTTGATGACCATCAGAGGTGTAGCCTTGGTCACGCCGTAGTTGTTGAGCCACTGTGTTCCTGCTGCAAGCATGAGGCCGTAGTGACGAGTGCTGGAAATTAGCCTCGCGTGTTCTTTCCCCACTCCTCTCAAGCACCCGGCCTCCCGGCTCTCGTCACTCACCGGTTGTTGAAGATCTCAGAGCAGATCACCCACGGGAGCGGTCCGACGGAAAAGCAGTAGGGGACGACGAAGAGGTAGATCATGACGGCCATGGCGATACTCGCGGGCGAGACGGTCTTTGCGTTCTTGTCGGGCAGGTGCGTGTTGAAGATGGCGCCGATGATCCACAAGAACATGCTCATCAAGCAGATCCCGACGAGGAGTGGCTTCTTTCTGCCGAAGCGATCCACACCTTGCCAGATGAAGAGACTGGTGGTGACAATCTTGACGATTCCGTAGATGCCGCTGGCCAACAGCCCGGTCTTCTGTCCGCGCAGTCCGATGGACTGGAAAATGATCGGAGCATAGTACGAGATCGAGTTTTGTCCTGGTACGTCAGACTTTGCTCTGAACTGGTCCAACATGAGAAAGACTTACCGGACCATTGCTGCAGCGTGAAGATGACAAAGCTGGCCATCAGCACAAGGCTCACGCCCCAGCTCGCTCGACTCACGCGATGAGGAATCGAGTTGGGTTGCCTTTGGCCCCAATCTCCCTCCAAGAAGCCCCCTCAGTCGCAGCCTCCTCGGCTCGAATCGCGGCGGTAATTTCGGCGAATTCGAATTGCACAGCTGGGTCGTGTTCTGAGGATTTTCGGATCCAAGCGAGGTTCTTCAGAGCCTCTTCATCCCTGTGCTTGGTCGCGAGCCATCGCGGCGACTCCTTGAGGAAAGGAAGAAGCAGGAACATGATGCCGACAGGGACGAGCTGGAAGCCAATGGGGATTCGCCATTGAACGGCTCCCCTCGAGTTGGCCATGAATGATACGCCGTAATTGATCCAGAAGGAGAAGGCGACCCCGATGACGACGACAACCTGGAACATTCCGGTGATTCGACCTCGGATCTTGGCGGGAGCGATCTCCGAGGCGTAAGTCGGGCATACTGCTGCTTCAGCGGGGCTTTGCGTCGTCATCGATGTACTGACCGACCGACATGAGTCCAACTCCGAATCCCGCAGTGAACCGACCACCATAGACTGAAGGTCAGAAAGGTTGAGAGCATCGCAGGCCAAAACTGACCTGCAGAGATACCATTGGTGGCAGCGACTTGAACGATACCGCCGACAATGAAGATGACACATCCCACCATCAAGGCGTACTTTCTGCCGATACGCTCCTCCACTGGACCACCTCCGAGAGCTCCAAAGAAGGCTCCGCCCTGCAAAATTGACACCACGTTGCCTTGTAAGATGGCAACCTCCGTTGGCGTGCCGGTGATACCGAAACTCTCTGAGAAAGTCTTCAAAGCGATCACTCCTCCTCCCAGGCCACTGTTCGTCAGCTTTGCGTTAAGCATACATGCAGAAGAACTTCCGTATCATAACCGAATAGGAATATGCCCATGAATCCTACAAGAGCGAGGAGGTACGCTCGAGAGTCGGCGTGCCATGGGCGATGATCCTCGGCGACGAGGACAGATGGCGGACGATGCGCCTCATCTCGGATGTCATCCGTGCTGCTATAAGTGCCACTTCTCTCAAGGGTCCGGCAATCTCACTGATAGTAAGCAGCCTGGTTCATAATCGTCTGCTGTGAGGGGGTGCCGGATCAACAGCTGACAGCCCAATGAGTTCATTCAAGCTATATAACAACAGACCCCGAGACAGTCACCGGGTATCGCCACCGCTTACCGGGCCGCCAAGGCGAGAATCCCAAAATAGAGGCGGATGTACCGGTCCGCCTGCGCCCCGCAGACGGTCATCTCCCAGATACGTGTTGCTGCACAAGCATGATGGCGGGGAAGCCGACCCGGCAGAAGGGCAAGCTTAATGAGGATACGGATGTTGCATGTGACTTTCAAGTGCGCGCCGCCCGCACCGACCGGATCGTTCGGTCCGCGGCGAGTTTTGGGCTATTTTCAGCCATTTCGAGTTGCTTATAGCTGTCATTCAGGTCATCTGTTGTGGAGATCGGTGGAGGACCAGATATCCAGCCCCGGGGTCTCGGACAGAGCATATATGACAACGCAGACATTGTCTCTTTCTCGCTTGGTAGTCAGAGCCTTGGCTTCGACACCCCCCGATGCTTTTCCTGACGGTCACCCTTGAGCGGACTCCAGCAGGGGCTGTCCGTCGCCGAATGATCCGGGAATGCAGCGCGATGATTAACACAAGCGAGGGCGCAGTGGGACCGAACTGTATGCCCATCGGCCTTCGTTGGCTGGTTCACCGACCAACCACCGCTACTGAGGAGATCGTCAAGCTCGGCTCTACTTCGACACTGTACACTGATAACAATCAAGGCAAGAGGCCTGTAGAGCGGGTCTGAGGTGAAGGATGACCCTCCCACAGCCCCTCCGCTACTTCCAAACGATAATCTCGATCATGAAGTATCGAAATCACGCCGCAGGACGGAGATCCTTTAGAAGGTTTGAAGCCGGCTGGTAAGTCGTTGCAGCACAGCCCAGTGAGGAGGCAGCGATCCCATATCATGCCGTGAGGGCTATGCGTCCTCAGGCTTCCATCTAGGCCCAAGATGTCGCTGTCTAAGCAAGATCCCAGATGCAGAGTTTTCTGGCACTGACTACAGCTAGTACGTGCAGCGACCGGTCCACAATCTCGCTCCCGGGGACCGAGAGCGCAGGTGACCGAGAGACCAGATGCTTGACAGCCCGTCACTGCCTCCTTGCCCCCCAATATCATCCCGGCTTCTCCTTGGCTAAGGTACGCGACCCGGAAAATGCTGAAATAACCCCTCCCGTACGAAAGCCGAAGGCTCCCAGGCGGTCTATACTATATGAAGAGGGAGGTGCGAGGTCGACGAAGCGGGCGAGGGGCAGGGGAAGAAAGAGTCTGAGTATTGAGTAATGGATGCCTGCTTGACCCAACTGCCGACCGAGCACGGCTCGCACTGGCGTTTTGGTTCCTTCTTCCTCCCCTTCCCCACGAAGCTTCAGACTCGGCATGTGGACCAGAAGGAGTCACGGGACGTATGTTCGCACGAAGGCCGCTTCAGACCGTCGGATGCTGCATAGCGCCTGATGCCTATCCAGCGCCAGTCGTTGGGCAGTCCAGGTAACTGTTACGACTCCGCGCGGACCTTGCCATGCATATCACGCGTCTTGCTCAGAACATCACCTCACGACACCCCCCGGCGAAAGGATCTTTCCGCCGTGATTTGCCCTTCTTCCGCATCCCAGCTCCACCCAGCCCCTTCTCCTCCTTCCTCGGCGTCACAGGCCTTCGAGTCGCGTTGGCTCCAGACGCCTCGGCCACACCGGCGACCGAATCAAAGACATCGTCCCATTCGGCTCGAACCCACTCCTCGCCCCATCCGTTCCCGCCGCCTTCGCCCTGCGCCAGCCTGAATCGCCTGCCAGCTCGATCGCCTGATCGAAATCCAAAATTCGTGCCCAGCATTGTCAATTCGATCCGAGGACACGCTCGCAGGTGTGCTTCCACGTCAATGGGCTCGTCATCGCTCGACCGCAGAGGAGCGTATGCCGGGAACGACAGGCCAAACTGCGTCCCTTCTTTCGGCACGACCTTGATCTTCCCGTCTTCTCCGACCAGCCGGAACGTCGAACCCGTCTCTTCGATGACGATACCATGAATGCCGACCAATGAACAATTCCGCGAGGCGAGGATCTTTAGTGATACACCGGTAAAGTCGGCTTTCGACAGCTTCGAAGCGACACCTTCGAGCGAGACGCCAGGAGGAAGAGCTGGTAGTGGGTCTGGTAAAGGTTTCGGTAGTGGTGGGAGTGATATCAGGTTTGCTAGGTACAAGATGTGCAGGTGGTGAAGGGGCAAGAGCGATGTGAAGCTGTCCATCAGCGATGTCCGGTCGACAAACTCGCGACTCACTCGATATATTCGCCTCTGTTCGTCATGCCCCCTCTCTTGCGAGCTTTTCTCATCCCCACCAAACCAGACCGCTTTCTTTTGCCTGCCCTCTCTTCGAACTCTACACGGGCAGCCGTCCGTGAGCCCTCATCGCCGCGGTTCAGCTTCTTGCCCTTGAGCAGCAAGGACGGCGTCTTGGCTGGCCCATCGTCCAGCATCAAAGTCTTGCCCGCGACCCGTTCGTCGAATGTCCTCTGATCCAGACCGAGTATGGCCGGTACGGTAGGCGTGGATCCGACCGGCAGAAACGGCGCCAACGGGCGCTGGGATTAGCGGACGTGTTAGCTGTACCACTGCGCCTACCTGGATTGCGCTGGCCAACGGCCTATACGGGTCCAACAGCGGCTGCGAAGATGGCCCAGCTCCCGGTGTCGATTTACCCGATCTCGACATGGTGAAAGCGAAGATCCAGTCCTAGGCGGGTGAAAGTCTAAAGGATGCGGCGAAAAGACAAGGTGTGACAACAAAAACTGGCCCGACGCGTGGGTCTGGTTTCATCATCCACCATCGTCATCCCATATCACCTATACCCGCTTCCCACACCGTCACGACACGAGTCGAGAAACTTTGACGACGACCCGAATGGCGCAGTAACGAGGTAGCCGAGACTCAAAGGCAGGCAATCGCCCAACAATGTCGCGACCGCCGATATCATACCCCATCGCGGGTCCGTCAAACTATGCGACGCCTGCTCGGCCTTCCCTGGAACCAAGTCCTATGCCGACGTCCGAAGTACCTCCTCGCCGGACTAGCGGCAACAGAGGATCACACAGGATGACCGACAGCCGCGGCAACGTAAGCCGTGCTCTAGCTCTGGGTTTGTCAGTCACGCTAACGTTCAGTCGACGACACTCGACTCTCACATCACCAAGCTGCTGATACACACGAAGCAGATGTTACAAGGACTCGACCAGTGGGCGCAGGGCACGCTATCAGAGGAAGGAGTGAGCGACATCTACGTCAAGTTGGGCAACGAATTCGATACCTGCAAACAAGCCTTCCGCAAGGTTGGCATATCGACCAGGTGAGCGTGATCAAAGGATCGCGGCGGCGGCTAACTGCAGCGATCTGCATTCGGTCCCCAAAGACCTTCGGGCCTGCCTTGAAGACTGCCTCGCCGAGACACCGTCACCCGAGGCACTGAACATCTATCTCCCAACCATTCGAACCATCATTTTCAACCTGCTTAGCGGATTGAAGGAAAAGCAGGCGGCGTTCAAGCGGATTCAAACGGAGCGAGCGTTGTCTGGCTTACCTTTGCCATCGCTGAATGAGGAGCGGCACACGCAGAACGAAAGACGCCCCGCACCCCACTCAGTCTACTCGAATCATTCAGACCGCTCGAGCGACTCGCTCTCGCCCGCCGCGCACGATGCACCACTGCCACCCGCGCGCGTACCATCGTCGCAGGCCCTCGCCGAACGTGCCCGCTCAGCGATTCGCCCCGCCCCACCCGACGCTTTCCGACCGCCTAGACGGACGACAGACATGCCGAGGCGTAGCGTTTCGCCTCAGCCCGAACATGGACAGTTGGGCACGTCCGTTTCGTCCGTTTCGAGCGTCGGCGAGTCTGATGGCTTAATCCGGCATCAGCTCACAGACAATCCGGTCCCCGCACCATTGATCTCTGCCGCTGACATCGATACACCACCGCCACCGCCTCCCAAGCCAGTCCCGCATCCAGATCGGTTCTCCCGCGACTCGCTGGGTCGCCCAATATCGCGATTCTCGATGGACTCGGAAGTGACCAATGGGTCGCCTATACGATCTCTGCCGTCGCAGAGCCCGCCGCGCACAATGGAGACACTTTCCGAGGACACCGATTCGACTCCCATGTTCATTCCGCCTCCGTCTTTACCGACGCTCAATCTGCCCACAGCAAATCTCGGCTTCGAAGATGAGCCAGCTGCTGCCGAGGTCCCACCCTATGTTCCCCCGGAAACACGAGCGACTCTCGCCGCCCTTGGACGGTCAGACGCGTTGGAGCGACGAGCATCCAAGAGATTTTCCTCGTACACTTTCAACAAGATCCCTGGCATGACGAGCGATAGTCCCCAACGACCGACTCGAAGAGCGGATCGCCCTCCGCCTATGCCGCCCCTGCCCGAATCGCTTGCGCCAGCCCCTCTAGGCGTCAGCTCGTTGGACCGGTCCAAAACCCCCTCGCCTGTGTCTGGACTGGCCCCACCCAGTGGCGACGAGTCCGACTCCCGGTCCAGCCCGAGGTCTAACAGGAGCGAACGATCCGACTCGTCCTCGACAGGCTCGGTCCGAATCATCAAGACGCCAGATCCGGTCGATATCGCCAGCCAGGCGACACCGCGTCCCGGTGCGGCTTCGCCGCCGACACTCAGCCCCGCTGCGGTGTCAATCTTCCTTCAGATCGGCCGACAGGTGAAAAAGGTCAAGGTGGATCTGCCGGTATCGCTCTCTTCTTTGCGCCTGCTGTTCATGGAAAAGTTCGAGTACGACCCGGGAGTCGAGAACTTTCCGGATGTGTATCTCAGAGATCATGCCACCGGGGTCCAATTTGAGCTGGAGGATACGGACGATATGAGAGAGGGTAGCCTGCTGAGTCTCGACATTGAGCGTGAGTCAATGTCACGCGAAACGCACTGACCGCAGCGATGGAGCAAATCCAACGGCACGTCGGGCAAGGGTTCGCAACCATGCTGGACGAAATGCGAGAAATGAAAAAGGAGCTCAAGGCAGCCCTGGATCAGTCTAAGCGGATGTCGATGACGCCCACAGCGTCCTTGCTTGCGCCGTCCCCTTCTATGACGCGTCCGCCCCCGCGAGCCGACGCGACTCCGTCCGGCTCGCCTTCCTCCGTCCGCGTCCCGCGCGAGCTGGTCCCTGCGCCGATCGACACCGATATCAACACCGCCAGGATCAGCTCCATCCCCGCCGAGCATCTCCGTGCGCACCAGGACGAGGTCGAAGCGCTGCGTCGCGATCTCGCCGTCATGCGACAAGTCCACGTCGACTTCCTCACCGAGACGAAAGAAGCTTTCACAAAGCTCCGTCATGAGAACAACAACATGCGCGAATTGGTCAAGACCAAGATGGGTGGATCGCGCGCGATACTCGACAACTCGAAGACTAAGCTCGAGGCGCTCAGTGCCGAGACGATCCAGGCTGTCGAGGACATATCGGACGTGATCGATTCTGCGCGTGAAGACGCGTTCAAGCGATTCGTCACGCCGTCCAAGAGCCAGATGGCCAAGATCACCGCGGATCTCAAAAAGGCGCACGAGCTTATCGACGCATTTGCTGCCGAGGTCGCTGCAATCGAGCCGACTTGGCGTGCAACGTGGCATCGCGAGCTGAGCAGGGTCATGGAGGAGCAGAGGCTGCTGCCGCACCAGAAGAATCTGGCTGTCGACCTCAAGAGCGATATCGAGGATGTCGAAGGGATCTTCAAAAATGTGTCAGACTTCGTCGTGCAGCGAACGGCCAATGCGGGCAAGGCGGCACTACGACCGGCGTACAGACCACCCTCGCCGGACGAGTCGGGCGGGGTGCGCAATCTGCTCATGGAGATCCGCACGAAAGAGTCTGATCCGAACCAACGTCTGCGCGCGATCGAGGCGCAGCAGAAAGCGCGGGAAAGGGAAAAGGCAAACCAGACGGACGAGTTTCAAGATGAGCTGAGTGGTTTTGTGGCGGCCCGGAAGCTCAAGAAGACGGGAGGGACCGATGAAGTCGAACGGCAGAGGCAGAGGAAGCAGGAGCAGACGTTGAGAAAGATGTTGACGGGTGACGGAGGAGGATCGCCAACGGGCTTGCTGTCGCCCCAGCCCACGGGCGCAAGCGTGCGGAGCCAGTCGAGCCACACGAGTGGGAGCGGTACAGAGAGGGTCGGATCAGTCGGAGCGAGGACGGCGTCGAGGTCTAGCGCGAGGAGTGAAGAGGTGTTGGCCAAGGAGGAGGCGACAGCTGAGCGGGACTGATTGGACGGTTTAGGGACGCGGCCGTGACGAGCGCGATCAAATCTATCTCCCATGCAAGCTGTATATGCTGCATGCACAAGCTATGGACCGCCTGCCAGACCCGGACCGCTGCATATGACGGCGGCGACACCCGCCTTCGGGTGTTTCAACGTGGACCGAGATTGCCGTGTCCTGTGGACGTGTTGACCACCTGCACCAGCTCATTCTCGGACATTCCACCCGGCTGCATACATATACAACTACTTTCGCGAGCCAGACAGAACCATTCCATCATCATGTCCGACGACTTTGAGCCGCTCCCGCCCACGCTGCAGAATGTGCTCGACCAGAAGAGCTTGAAGTGGATCTTTTGCGGTGGGTGACCTGCGCCGTCGGTCTGCACAAGGAGCTGACGTATCCAGGTGGTAAAGGAGGTGTCGGTACGTGCTATGTGTATCTCGTAAAGGAGAGTCGTCTCTGATTTTGTAGGAAAGACGACGACATCATGTTCGCTCGCTGTGCAGCTCGCTGCTGTCCGAGAGTCCGTTCTTCTCATCGTGAGTTTAGTGTCCCTCGCGAAGCTGGACCGCCGGTCGCCCTGCCCTCCCTGACTTTGTCGATGCGAACCTTCCTGTTCCGGCTACTTTCAGCTGGACACCGCTCTATGAGCTGATATCAGTCCACCGACCCCGCTCACAACCTTTCAGACGCCTTCTCGCAGAAGTTCGGCAAGGACGCGACAAAGGTGAACGGCTTCGACAACCTCTTCGCGATGGAGATCGACCCGAACGGTAGCTTGCAGGAGATGATTGAGAACTGTGCGTGGAACATTCGCGTCATTTGAGATCGTCGCTGAAGATCAGCGGATCAAAGTGGAGGTATGGGCGGCATGATGCAGGACCTTGCGTTCGCGATCCCAGGTGTGGACGAGGCGATGGGCTTTGCGGAGATCATGAAGTGGGTCCGAGCTAGGAGAAGAGGGTTGCTGGTCGCATATTGACACCAGACACGTCAAGTCGATGGAATTCTCGGTGATCGTCTTCGACACGGCACCAACGGGTCACACTCTGCGATTCCTGTCGTTCCCGTCGGTGCTGGAGAAGGCGCTCGGCAAGCTCAGCGGGCTCAGCGGGCGCTTCGGACCAATGCTCCAGCAGGTGTGCTTGGTTATCCTAGCTCCTGGATCCCACTCACGCATAGTTCCAATCGATGATGGGTGGTGGGGCGCCCCAGGAGGACATGTTCGGCAAGCTGGAGGCGATGCGGGAAGTCATTACCGAGGTGAACACGCAGTTCAAGGATCCCGTCAGTTGCCTGACTTGTACTGCGCGGCTATCAGCTGACGAGCAGGAGAAGACGACGTTCGTCTGTGTTTGCATATCCGAGTTCCTGTCGCTGTATGAGACGGAGCGCCTCATTCAAGAGCTCACCCAATACGAGATCGACACGCACAACATTGTCGTCAACCAACTCTTGTTCCCCAAAGCGGGTGAGCTTACTCCTTTGCTACGCGAGTGCAGCTGACATGCAGGAAACAACTGTGATCAATGTTCCGTGCGACATAAGATGCAGCAGAAGTACCTGAAAGAGGCGTTTGACCTGTACGAGGATGGATTCCACATTGTACAGCTCCCGCTTCTCACGGAGGAGGTCCGAGGTGTTGACAAGATACGGACCTTCAGCAAGGTGAGTCGAGTCATTGACCTCCGCAAGCCGAGTGTTGACGTGCAGATGCTCATCGAGCCATACACACCGCCGCAGTAGAGTAGATGTACAGTTGATATGCACGTGTAATGCTGTGCGGGCCGGAGAGGATTTCGTCTTTCGGAGATCGAGTGCGTTGTTGGACGGCGTGAGGGCCACTTCAGTAGCGAGCTCGTTTCTTCAAATTCTTTTCTGCTCTGTTTGCGTCGAGGTCAGCTGTCGTCTCTCTTGGTTGCATCACCTCCCGGCCTGTGCATATGCATCTCATTGGTCGTGGACCTGAATTGTATCCATGGGCGAGCGAAATCACGTGAGCGTCGGAATCTCTCGTCACCATCGGCAATGAGCGATCGACCGACTTTTGTTGTTGAGCCGATTCCATCAGTCTCGGTCTTAACGAACGTTACACAAAAGAATCATGTCTGTGCCGAAGCTGCTCGTCGTGGGCGGAAACGGCTTTCTCGGTGCGCCATGCGCTCCGCTACTCCTAGCTCACGGCTGACCACCAGGCTCGGCGATATGCAAATCGGCCGTCGCGAAGGGGTGGGATGTGTCGAGCATGAGGCGAGTCGATAACCAGCCAGGCTCGTACAAATTCTGACCTGCAGCTCCTCAGGACGCCCATACGTGACGCCAGCGGGGCACACCCCGAAGTGGGTGGACAAAGTCGAATGGCACGCCGCGTCAGCATTTGACCCCGCATCGTATCGGTCGCTTGTCGCTTCGTCCTCGGCTGTCGTGCACACTCTGGGCATACTCCTCGAGGATGCGGGGTATAAGTCGGCGGTACAGCAAGGAAATGTGTTGTCGCTAGTCAAGGCGTTTGCGGGGGGTATCACGGGCGGACAAGGTAACCCGCTCAAGACGGAGGAGGAGAAGCGGAGGGGTTATGATGGGATGAACCGGGATTCTGGTGCGTAATCATGCCCTTGGCAGTCGACGATCGGGAGATGGTATCTGATGCCAGCTCTGACGGTGTTAGACACGTTCATGTCGACGCCCTCGACGGCGCAACCAACAGCAAGCGAAATCACCTCGGGCGCCCCGGGACCAAGCCGGCCATTCGTGTACATCTCCGCAGCGGACGCCTTCCGGCCCGTCGTGCCGAGCAGATACATCGAGAGCAAGCGGGAAGCAGAATTCGAGATTCTGCGCCGGACGGCAGACAAGCCAGAAGCAGGGATCAGGCCACTGTTCATGCGTCCGGGTGAGTCCCATCCGCGAGATCTTCGCTCGGGCGGTTACCGAGGCACCACCCGCTAATGCGCAGGACTCATGTATCACCCGCACATCCGACCCGTCTCCACGCTCCCGGCGTTCCTTCTCTCTCTGACGGCGTCCATACCGCTGGGTAACCCTTTCGGATCAAACTCGTTCCTGGGCGGAGCGGTGGATGCCCTCTCGACGCATCCGATCCATGTCGATCACGTCGCGAGCGCGGTTCTGAGGAGTATAAGCGACGAGCAGATGAAGGGTGTGGTCGACGTGGACACGATGAGGCGGTGGGCGGGCTTTGATGTGAAGAGCCGTGCGGGGCAGCCGAGCCCCCTGCAGGTGTAATAGTAGTGCACGTGGGCCGATGCACCGCTGCACTCTTGGCTGTCTGGACAATCACTCCATCTCGAATCGTGTCCTGCTCGGACGACTTTGCAAGATAGAATCTTGCTTGACAAATATCTCGACAGTAGGCAGTTGATCGTATAATAATGCATGATGTCTCTACAAGTACAGGTTTTCGATGCCGAGTGCGACGCAGCGCTACAACAGGATGTCGGCGCGCACGGAGTTTGTATGCGCGTTGACGTTGACCAGTTCCGAAAGCGATATGCGAAAAGCGAAGTATCTCATCGTCGTCCTGCCCATAAGCGCTTGACAGACTTCACACCAGCGATCACTTACTTGCACCCCATCCGTTATCCTGCGGTCGCCCGCCTCCGTGAAAGCCATTCATGTCGTTATTTTTGAAGCTCTTGCCACCCTGCTTCCCTCCACGTTTAGGCTGATATTCTCCCCTATCAGCCTGGTTCCATCCATGAGCCGCGGGTTGCTCCGGGTGTTGGTACTGATACTGCCCGTTCGGCTGACCCCACGCGTTGCTGGTAGCGTATCCGTGCGTGGGATCGTGGCCGTACGCGGGTTGCTGCTGCCACTGCTGCTGCGGCGGCTGGAGCTGCTGCTGCCATGATTGAGGCGGCGCTTGCTGGTCGTAGCCATAAGCCGGCAATGGAGCCGGCGCGGAGGGGCTTGGTTGTCCAAACAGACCTGGATTCAATGCGCCGAGGAGAGCGGTGACCGAGCTCGGGGCAGGCGAGATGGCGGGATGCCATCGCTGAGTTACAGCGGACGCGGTGACGTGTCTAACAGCGGACTCGTCTGCCGAAGGAAGCACCTGATAGTTGACGTTGATGATACCCGCCTCTCGCTGCTCTTGTTCGAGCGCCTCGGGCGTGGGCGGAATGAGATCGGGGATCCCGGTATAGTCTACACGTCAGTTTGGCATTCTCACAGGAACTCAGCCAGCTTACCTTGAGGCTCATACCACTCGACCTCTTCCTCCATCTCCTCGTGGTGCTTCAACGCACTTCCCTCGCTGACGTCCATCTGATGCATTGATACGCCCTGCAAATCCTCCTGCCACGGCGCAAGCTCATGTTCGTGCTCAGCCTGCGTGAACAATCTGAAATCTGCAAGCTCGCCCGCGCCTGAGTCGTCTCGGAATTTGACCACAAAGCCCTTCTTATTAGGCTTCTTCGTCGGCTTCGGTGGACCAGCGATCGGAACCGGCACAGGCTCAACGGCGGGAGCAGTCGCCACCGGCTTGAGTTGGGCGAGCGTCTTGGCGAGTAGCGTCGATGCCGAGGGTGGCGTTTGACGCGGAGGAGAAGTCTTTCGTGGAATAGTCGAGACCGGCTTGGAAGACCGGCTGGTCGATGAAATAGTGGACGACGGCGTCGGGGCGCCGAAATAGCTCATGTCCGTCTTACTCTGGGATGTCAAGCCGAATTTCGGCTTCACATCCACCTTTGGTTTCGCATCGACCGGTTTGGTGGGGGGCTTTGCATCGGGTTTGGTCCGTGAAGGGCCCGCCGCCTTTGGGTCGATCTTTGGCTTCTTTGCCGCTGCACTGTCAGCTGTGAATGCTTTTCGCTTTTGTCCGACTCACTCGGCTTATCGTCGTCCGACCCGTCGTCGCTGCTATAGCTCCGTCGATTTTGCTTGAACAACGTCCCCCTGCACCAGTCATGGAATTTCCGATACGCTTCGACCACATCGGCCTTGACCGAAGAATTGTGGTCGACGATGGAGTTTTTGAGCGACCGCGCGAGCCGACCTATTTCCAAGTCTGCCAGTATATCTACGGCTATATCTGTTCGCGAGAGGACAAGGAACAGCGGGGCAATGCATTTCGCCCACGTCTGCGGGTTCTTAGACATCTGCAGGAGCCATGCGCGAAAGACGGCAATATACCTTTCATCATCCGCCATCAGGCGAAGGTACTTTCCCGACGCGTAACGTGACAGGGCGTTGAGGATCTTGACCAGCTGAGATGGATTCGGCTCGAAGATGGGCGGTAATGGCTCGCCCTTGATCGCCCGAGTACGGAGATGCCGGAAAAGGTCGATGGGGCGATCTCGAGCCAGCTCCTTGGCCGTCAAAACCTCTGCGATGTCTTCCGGCAAGGTCGTGATAGCTGAGGGAGCAGTGGGCATAGGCGCCTTGGTCAGAGATGAAGAGGAGTAAGGGGGCGATTTGAAGGAAGAAGGAGGCGGGTTCGCATCCATATATGAACGCCGCGGCAACCGGGAGATACCTTGACGCAGACGGACTTTGTCTGCCGCAGGCTGGTCGACGTTTTGGGTGGTGTTCGCTACGGGAGAGGGTGCCGGCGAATCATCAACGTAGATCACCCGAGCTGGAGATTGGGTCGCCTGGGCGGTGGGTGGCGGCGATAAAGGCGCCTGAAGCGCTTGGGGAGAGACGGTCGCGAAATTCGCCAGTCCAGTGGTAGGATGAGCTGCGAGTTAGCATGAACGAGAGGTGGTTTATGTTGATGAGTGGCCACAAGAAACCGCAAGAATCTCCCTCTTCCTCCTTTATTCCACTGCCACCAGGTCCGAGCAACCATCGATTTTGTCACGTGACAAAAAATAGGTGCATGACGTCTCCAGTATAGGCATGCGTCTCCGCCTTCACCAACCGTTTCCACGCCTACATGATGCACATGCACCTGTAAGACCTGCGAGCGCAACACCCCCAGAGCACAACATGCAGCGTTCCCTTGCCGACCGGACCGGTTCCAGCACGACTCGCGAACGAGGTCGACCGCGGTCGCCGATCGTCGCCCGCATTCACGCTAGGTCAGACATCCGGTCGGAAACCTGAGCGTTTCCGCTCAAGGCTGATGGGGTGGTTTCTCTGCGTTGCGTCTCGCTCTCTTTTGGGATCGCCAGCACATAGCACGGCGCGAGGCAGGCATAGCAAGGCAGTGCAACAGAGTAGACGGGAACAGTAAAATAGCATGACATAGACGCAGCGAGCCGTTGTCGTCGTACCGCTAGCCGAGAGACACAACGTGGTTCGAGTTGGTCTCCATGTGGGGATGCGGTCAAAAGGGTTGTGTGTGGGCTTACCTGTTTCGACCTCGCGCTCAAGCTGGTTGTGCGCCGGTGCGGGCGCGGGAGGGGCCGAGGGAGGCATAATGTCGACGGCTTCACCGGATGCAGCTTCATCCGGACCCACTCCCCATGCCGCAAGGGGATCTTCTTCCATCTTGGAGGAATGGAAGAAGTCCTCAAACTGCACAGGAGCGTGGTCGTAGTCCTGCCAGTGCTCTTGCCTGTTGCATAAGCTCATCGATCTATGTGCACCACCTAAGCGACTCACTGCGTAGAAGCCGTCGCACCCCATGCGTCCATCTTAACAAGCCGGGCTTCTATGTCGGCAAGAATCGATCCCAACGCAGTCCAGAACTCAAACAGCAATGCCTGGCGCAGTCGGTCTATGAACCAGTGCTAGACTAGCAAGATGGATCTTCTTCTACAGCAAGATGGAAGACTTGGCTGCTTGGCAGAAGAGGTGTAGGGAAGAAGACGAGTCGAGGATGACCGGGATGATGATGCTTGCTTCGTTGGCGTGAGCGGGGCGTGCAGGCGGCAACTCAGAAAGGATTGCACATCCCTTCTCACAGCGGACTTGGCGGCGTTTTTGCCCAGGTGGCATCAGGTAATTACGTAAGTGTTTCGACCGGGGCGATATCTGGATTGTCCGCACTCGAGTAAATGCCCTCTGTTCTAGTGGACTGTACACTTGCTGTGGTCTGCGATGCTGTAGAATCCACCGTGACCTCAGATCCTAGTCATGCATTTGCGTCATGGCACATATCGCTGACCCGCCTCGCGATCTGCAGCGCATTGTCTCGCACCGAATTGGCACTGACAGCGTGACCTTAGACCCCCTTCACCACCTCATCAGGTACCCCTAGTTTTGATCGCTCCTCGCCGCATTGTCTGGACATGTCACAGATACAAACGACATGCCCGCTGACGTATCATGAAAAGATTGACTGTCATCTTCACCGCTCAGAGCCCTGTACAATAGCTACTCAGACCACTCCGGCAAACATGGCGACAATGAGCTATTCCTCGGCGGACCTTCGCGGACATCATTTCGAGAATGCCTTCCACCGGCTGAGTGTCGCCGGATCGAGCCTCACGGCAGCACCGGTGCACAAAAATTGGAACGACACCTCGCTGGGGTTCAGCTTGGTCAGCGTGAATGGGATGCGGTTCTACTGCGATGCGTTATATGTCCGCGAGCAGAGGTGAGTGAATGACGATGTGCTGCCTCCATACATTCGAGGATCCCGGGATGTTCATGTCAGTCCAACACTGCGTGCTCTCCTGCCTGAACACCCGGCGTACGGCGCCGAGTACCAGTTCACCTCGGAACACGCCACCCCTGGCGCGCTGAATCAGCTCCTCTACGCGATCCAAGACGAATACACCCGCTTGGACTGGTCCGAGGTCGCTGGCGACTTCTACCAAGACCTCGTGGACCTCTTCCACCTCTCCACCGCGTACTCTATCCCCTGCGCCGCGCAGTCCGTGATCAACTTCATCCGCAAGGAGATCGCCTCGTCCGACGTCAAGTCCTTTGCGGACTCGGCGTACCTCTTCATCGTCGCGTGCCAGTGCGACCAGGCCGAGCTGGCCGCTGAGATTGTGCGGCAGGACCGGCTGCCCGCCAACTCGCGCCAAGGCGCCAAGTACGGGTACTGGAAGGGCATCAACTATACGTGGGGCCATGTGCGCGGGCAGGGCGGGCTGTACTATGACAATTTCACGCCGGAGATGATGCAGATGCTGACGCAGCCGTATAGGCTCGGCTTGCACCTCAGCTCGCAGGTAGAGGACATGGACGAGGCGGCGAGGGTGTTTCTGTCGGCGGCGAGGGGTTGAGCTGTGCTGCTCGTGGCCGATGGATTGGGCGATCGTTGTATATTTGCATGCATATGCTCGTGATGACGTTACAAAGTCGGCTGGTAGTACTACAATCCTTCTCGCATCTCCCTGATCTTGTCCGCATAATTCCCTGCCCGCTCCCGCAGTCCTGAAAGATTCGGTATCGTCGGCAAGTTCGACAACAACCCAGTTTGCGCGCCCGTCACCTTGATCTGCGGGTCAGCCTTGCTCCACTCGGCCAACAAACAACTCACCATGATAGTCGGCTCGGGCGGCTCTTCGATGTTCTCCTCCCGCACCTTGCGCCGCAACGTCTCCATGATCTCGCCCACGACCACCCGGTCCAAGTCGTCTCGCGCTTTCATCAACGCCTCGACAAACTGCAATTGCGGTCCATGCTTCTTCGCAAAAGTCCAGTAGTCCATGAACACCATTTGCGAGCTCGCGCCCAACATCGACACAACCATGTCGATCACCTCAAAGTTGCCCTCGAGGTCGTCTGGCTGCTTGTACGTCGTGAAAAAGTCGAAAGCGGCCGAGATGTCCGTCTGTATCCGCGTCACTGCCGCCGGCATGCGCAACGCCCTCGCCGCCGACCGCCGCAGCGCGGTGAGGTATGCGATCAAGAATGCGTCGAGCAGGTCTTCAATGAGAATGTCAAAGATGGACGGGTTGAGGTGCGCCTGGTAGTCCGACATGTAGTCCCGCATTGTCTCGATGATCTGCGCCATGAGATTGTCGGTGTACCACGCCGGTGTGATGAGGTTCTTTGTCGCGGTGCGAAGGTCGTTGAAGACAAAGTCGACAAGGGACGAGGTACACCGCTTCGCGACGTCGAGGTATCCGTCGATGGCCTCGTTGAGGCAGCCGGAGATGACCTCCTTGTATTTTGCGCTCACGAGCGGTTCGAGTCGCGCCGATAGTGCCTCGGCATAGTCGGCCGACTTGAGCTGGTCGTTCGCCAGCGCAATGACGTATTCGACCAGACCGCCGGGCACTTCCTCTGGCTTTTTCTCGACTTGAAAGCGACACTCCTCCGCGACCACCTTGAGCCATTCCTGCTGCGTCCGGCGCATGACCTTGGCGCTTTCCGTGACGACACGCGCAAGCACAGCGCCCTGATTCGAGTCGAGCGCAAGGTCGCATTGCTGGTTGACGAGCTGGAAAAAGTCCACCACGCCTTCCATGCCAAACTGCCCGTCCTGCCCCTGCTCCGGCTCCGACGTCCGCCATTGAAACTTTGACGTCTCTTGCCTCATCAGATTCACCGTCCACTCGTCCAGCTTCGTGACAATGAGCTTGACGTAATCCTCGATGAGGTCCTGGCTTTTTCCGTCCAGCAAAGCCGGCTGCAACCATGCCGACGGGATCTCCAGCTCCTTCATCGATACCCGGTACTCCTTGATCCACGCGTGCAGTTCCAGCAGGACTTTTGCTTCCGGCGCCGAGTCGACAATCTTCCGCAGAGTCTCGTTCAAGCACTTGTGATACGCCTTGACCATGTAAGGCGTCAACTCGTAGTCCTCCGGGAAGAGCGGCTCGACGTCGTCCTTGATCCGGATAACGTCCTTGTAGATCCAGCCGAGCGTCTCGATGTATCCTAGCGTATCGTACTGGTACTCGTTGTAGTGGTTCTCGAATGCCTGCTTGATCGATGCGGTGATGTGGTCGAGCAGCTTGTGCCGATAATTCTTGATCACGCGCGCATTCGCCTGCATCGACTTGAATTTGCTTGCCGCATCGCCGGTCGCGACCTTGCGTACGAGCCGCATCGCCACAGCCTGGTGTCAGCGCATCTCAGCAGATACATGCGGCGACGCACCTTCTCGTCCTCTTTGCCCTCGAATTCGATGATCTTGAGCAATCGCACGACCGTACCGCCATTATCTCTCCGTGCCAGCTCGACGATGTTCCGGCTGATCTCCCATAACCACCTCTCAAACTCCTCGCCGACCTGATCCAGTTTGGCGAACCACCGCGTCAAAATCTCCCGCTCGGCCGCATTCGACTTCTTTGCCTGATGCATGGTCTCGTTGCGGAACGCCTCGAGCTGTTGCAGCTGGAAATGGATCGGCAAAAGGTTGGGCGAGTATCCGACCGGTCCGCCATCTTGGCTCATATCAGACTCGAGGAGCGAGGCAATGTGGTCCACTTTGTCCGCCATAGACTGCAGGTTCTGCACCATCTTGCTAGTTTGCGCAAAGTTGCGATGTATCGTCGATACCTGCTATGAGAGACTGTCTCTGCACGATCGCACAACCCACTCGGGTGATCTTGTCAAAAGCTTCGCCTGAATCCTCTCCTCCCTTTAGCTTCTCAATCAACATCATCTCCTCCCTGATCATGCCGACCGCCGCTCGCCCGCTCTGCAGCTTGAGTAACGCATCCCGCGTCGCATCCAATTGCGACTTGACGCCCGTAGCGAGCTTGGCGTCCAGCGTCGCCTTCTCCTTGAGCAACTTGGCGCGGTAAGCCGATAATTTCAGCAGGTCGTCCGGTTGGCGAAGCACCTCACCAACGGCTGCTGAAGCCGAGTACGTCGCCATCGCACGGTGCTGCTGCTATATCATGGGGTTGTACACGGTCAACATCGTCACGCATGCCAGATCAAGTATGACGGGCCGAACCGCAGGTTGTGATACTCACCCGGAGCCCCACGTAGAATAGCCACGTCAGGCATGTTTCAGCTGCCCGGTTCATCCGCGAGATTTCAGCAGGTCTTTGATTCAAAATCTGCTATACCACTCCGATCAACATCCACAGCAAGCATGGGCAAGCAACCCATCACCAAGCCGCACGGCGCCAAGAACGCTTCGTCGTCGTCATCTCGTTCGGCGCCTTACCCGAAGAAGGCAAAAGTCGAGGTCAAATACGAGGGTTCCTCGTCGGCGAGACCCACAAAAACTTCGAAACAGCCCGCCTCGTCTACATCGGCATCCGCCAAACAAGTGCCTGCCAAGGACAAAGGCAAGGCGAAAGCTGTCGCCGAGGTTATCGACACACCCCTCACCCCGCGTTTGTCCGATGGCTCGTTTGTGATTGTCGCCGGCTCGTACGAGAAGCTCCTATACGGTATCGAAGGGACCTACGCTCCTGGTGCGGACCGACCGACGCTGAAGCCCATCTTTATCTTCCCGGCGCACTTGGCTTGTGTCAAGGCTGTCGCAGCGAGTGCGAGTGGAAAGTGGCTGGCTTCGGGTAGTGAGGATGAGTTTGTCAAGGTCTGGGACCTGAGGCGGAGGAAGGAAGTCGGCAGCTTGAGCCAACACACCGGTGCGTTGGGCGTGCGCTTATCACAATTCGTGAGCTGACCTCGCAGGGTCGATCACGTCTTTGCACTTTCCGACATCGTCGCATCTGATCACGACGTCGGAAGACGCTACGCTCTCGCTGTTCCGGACGTCAGACTGGGCGCTGCTGAAATCGCTCAAGGGTCATTCAGGACGGGTCAACCATGTCGATGTGCACCCGACTGGACGGGTCGCGCTTAGTGTCGGCAAGGACAAGACATTGAAGATGTGGGATCTGATGCGGGGACGTGGAGCCGCGAGTCTCCCACTGGGAACTGGTGCGTACCCGTTTCGATAGCTGGACGACTTGGCTGACTGGGCAGAGGCTGAAATGGTCAAATTCTCGCCGCTCGGCACGCACTTTGCGGTTCTCTACCCGAAAAAGGTTGAGATCTACTCGCTCACGCTGAAATTGCTCAAGACGATCAGCGGGACGGCCCGATTCAACACGATATTGTTTGCGACGGTGCCGGTGGGCGAGGACGAGGAGATGGAGGCTTTGTGCATCGGTACCGAGAAGGGCCAGGTCGAGGTCTACAGCATTGAGATCGCCGAGCCCACAGAGGAAGACGAGGAGAGCGAGGACGAGGAGGATGACGAGGGGATCAAGCAGAGGGAAGAGAACGGCGCCGAGGTGGAGCGGATAGGCACATTCGTTGGGCACACGAATCGGTCAGTCCATGCGCGGACATGTTACCATTGCTGTAAACTGACCTATAGAGTCAAGTCGATTTCGTCCTTGTCCTACACAACACCTGCCACCGACGAGCACCCCGCCAAGCGGCTGGTGATTGTCTCTTCCGTCTCCACGGATGGGTTCATCAATCTATACGAGTTGACGGCGCTCCTCGCCTCTACCGCCGACCAGCAACCGCTCGCCAGCTACGACACGAAAGGCAGTCGCCTGACTGTCTGCTGTCTCGCCGAGGGCAAGAAGGCCGGCCAGCTCGTCAAGGCAGCGGTGAACGGTTCCGATGCACTTGCCGGCGCGGATGAGGAGTCTGACGAGGCCGAGGACAGCGCGGAGGATGACGAGGAAGAGGAGGACATTTACGGAAGCAGTGAAGGAGATGATGACGATGGTGACGAGGATGACGGCATGGAGGTGGAGTTTGAGGATGACGAGGAGGAGATGGAGGGTGAGGAGGAAGAAGAGGAGTGATGCTCGCGCGTCTTCTTCTCCATACGCTGTGTCGACGGCGGGCTCATTCCTCATCGAGCCTTGCGTGTGATCTAGCCCGCAGAGTCACGCTTCCCACCCATGCACACAGATGAAACGTTTGGTGGCGGGATGGCCGTTCATCTTCATGAAGCCAGGCATTACCCGTGGGCGTGCCTGATAGAAGATGGTGATCGTCGTCGTCATTTTGCTGGTGCCACACGATGTCGGCGTTATCCGGTGTTTTAAGATGGTGTGAGGCGTGCCGTTGGGCTGGTTTGAGAATTCAGGGACCCGAGGCGGGCGGTGGCGAAAAGGTTATAAGCGCGAGGTGTGCACTTTGGACGCGCCGATTTTATCCCCCGATCCCCCCCGTCTGCTCTTTTCCAGACGACGAAAAACAACAACAACAACATATACTCCCGCGTCATCATCATCACACTCAAAGTGGAGGTGGAGGTCGAATTCACCCATTGACGACACACCGTCAACCCACAAACTCATCTCAACCCAGCTCAGTGCACACCTGCATTGCAGCACACCGCTTATACCCACCTCGTCACCACCCTCACGGTGCATATACCCCCCCGCGTCACACGCTCCAGTCGTCGACGCATTCGGTCGCTCCCCTCCCCTCCTTCCGGAAAGGACTTCCTCTCGGTGAGTCTACAACCCCTCCCGTTGGTACAAGATTACGGATATGGGCGAAAGAGACCGAAGGATGCATGGGTACACATCCAAGGAAGCCTATGCTGACGCTATGTCTTGTCTCTCCATCCCTTCTCGTCCTTGATTCATTCACACACACTGAAACGATCTCAATCCTTGATACCCACAGCGCTATGTCGTCTGAACCGATCCCTTCCTCTTCGACACAACCAACCCAACCACCGGTCGACGGCGCAGAGGCTGCGGCTCCGCTCAAACCTCTTCTCAACCCGCTGCAAACCGACGGCCCGCCTCCCGCTTCTACCATCGTTGAGCCCCCTCGTTCACCCAACCCGCAAAATCCAGCGGCAGACAACTCGGGCAATAACGTCGAGATGGACTTGCCGAGCGCGAGCGCGAGTGTGATTGGGCCTGGTGAGCCCGTCGAGCCGGTGGAGGCAGTGGAGGAGGTCGAGGAGACTGCCGTGGTTGAGCCGACGCCGATCCCGTCCCGCGAAGACACGGCCCCACCACCGCTGCCGACGGACGCTCCCGTTCCACCAACTCCGCCTCAGCCGAAGGACGAGGCTCCTCCCGTTCTGCCGCCTGGCGCAGTTCCCCCCGCAGTTTCGACGCCTACGGTCATCACCACGGAAGAGCCTCCAGCACCCATCCCGACTCCCCCTCCCGAACAGTCTGCCCCTGTCGCCGCTCCCGTACCGCTGGTGCAGCAGGCGAACGGCGTCCCATCTGCAGCCCCCGCTTCAGAGGCGATGGACATTGACCCAAAGGCGGAGGCCATCGTATCGCCCGCGCCAGGTATGGAATCGCGAGCATCTGAGGGGAGTTTGAAGCGAGCTGGAGAGGATCTGGAGGGACGAGAGGAGAAGAGAATCAAAGAGGGCACACCACTAGGGCCGGCCCCAGCTGCCCCCTCTGCACCCGCCTTGGCGACGCCGGCTCCACCAGTGCAGGCCGCACCAGCTCCGGCGGCCCAGCCGGCACTTGTCGCTGCCCTTCCTCCCCTGGACCCCAACGCACCGCCGCTGCCGTGGACGATCTACGTCGAGCCAGCGCCGAAATACGCTGGTCCCACTACGCCCCTCACCCAGGTCCAGCACAGGCACATGCTCGCGTCGGTGCGAACCTTGAAGAAAGCAAAGGACGCGATCAACTTTCTCGAGCCGGTCAACGTCGTCCTTTTCAACATCCCGCACTATGCTCAGATCATCACGAAACCTATGGACCTTGGCACTGTCGAGCACAAGCTGCTTGCGAGCGATCCGCGAGGACCGCCCAAGGACAAGAGCAAGCTGGCCAAGTGGGACGAAAGCAAGGGCACGTACAAGAGCGTGAGCGAGGTGGTTGCGGATGTGAGGCAGATCTGGGAGAACACACGGAAATTCAACGGTCCGGCGCACGTCGTCAGTCAAATGGCCAGCAAGCTGGACGACATGTTTGAGAGGCAGCTGAAAAACCTCCCGGCCGAGGTGAGCTGAACCGGGCCACCAGCGGAGCTTCGCTGACAACAGCCGCTTGCTCCTCCCACTCCTATTGCCTCGTCACCTGCTGCTGGACCCTCCGCTCGGAGACAGTCCATCTCGCAAGCACCCGCGATTCGTCGTTCTTCCGACGGACCGGACTCGCGTCCCAAGCGAGAGATCCACCCTCCTCCATCGAAAGACCTCGGCTATAGCGACGGAACTGCCCGCAAACCGAAGCGCCGCAACGACCCCCAGGTACAATGGGCCGCCCGAACGATCAAGAGCTTGGAGACGACGCATAAGTTCTACGACACCGTCAGCCCGTTCTTGTACCCCGTCGAGGACATCATTGCTGCGATTCCCGACTACGCTCGACTGATTAAACAACCCATCGACCTGCTCAAAATCAAGGCCCGACTCGAGGCTGGCGACTACGAGGATTTCCAACAGGTCGATGCCGACATGCGACTCATGATTCGCAACGCAAAGACGTTCAACCCGCCGCAAGAGCCTGTGCACCAGTGTGCCGTCCAGCTGGCGAGTGTCTGGGATGAGAAGTTGAAGAGCATGCCGGCGAAGCAGGAGGCGAGGGATCTGAGTGAGGATCCTTTGGCCGACGACTTCATTGATGATGCTTCTGACGAGGAGGATGGTGAGTCGACGCCTTGGAGTAGAGCTGACGTCAGCGGACCAGATTGCCAAGCTCGAGAGGCAAGTCGCCACGCTGCAGCAGCAAATCGCCGACATCCGCACGCGACGCGCTGCGCGCAAATCCCGTCCGAAGAAGTCGAAGAAGACCCAACAGAGGAAGCAATCCTTGCCCAAGACGTCACCTGGGTTCGGCACGAACGGCCATGCGAAGAAGCCGCGCAAGTCGAGAGATGTCGTCTACAAGGACGATGACGAGGCGGAGAGTGAGGACGACATCAACGGCCAGATCACCCTGGCGCAAAAGCAGGAGCTCGCGGACAAGATGGGCATGGCTGACGGCGACACCTTGCAAAAGGCTATCACCATTATCCAGCAGACGCAGGATCTCGGCTCGGTGAGTTGCCTGTGGCCGGTCGTGAGCAGTACTGATCGCAGAACAACGACGAGATCGAGCTCGATATTGACTCGCTGCCTGCCCGTACCGTGCTCAAGCTGTACAACCTCGTGGTCCGTGGCCGTAAGACCGGCCGCTCCAAGGCTGGTGCGAAGAAGACGGGCCGAAAAGCCACGGGCGGCGCCAACCGTAAATTCATGAATGAAGACGAAGAGGCGGAGAGGATCCGAAAGATGGAGGAGAAGCTCAACACGTTCGAGGGTGCGCAGAACGACCGCCGGGGCGGCTTCGGCAACGGGAACGAGTACGACGAGGCGGACGAGGAGTCGTCCGAGGAGGAATCGAGCGACGACGAGTAGGATTCGAGCGAATTGGACGTCGCTCGCCCGTGGACAATTAGAGCGGGGTCTAAGTTGGAGTCGAGCACGCGGAAGCGGTGCTCTGTTGTTGAAAATGGTCGTCCGGAAAGCTACGGGACCAGAAGAGTTGTTCATTGGCGCCGCAAGAAGGAAGAAGTTGTTCATAGACCATATCACACATGAGTTCCGTCGTACCGAGGCGATTGATGGGGGTCGGCAGACAGCTTTGCCGAGAGCCCACATCATCATGCAGTCATGTGTAGTACAGAACCTTGGCGATGTGGCCCATATTGACTGGATTCCTGCCGGTCGTAATCGAAGAACCTGTCCGAGGATCATTGCCCACTTCGCATAAGCTGATTGTGCCCCAGTGCGCGAAATTGTCAGCAAGGCTGATGAGATGCATTCCGCTTCGTGTTCGGGATCTATCGGCGTCGAGGATTCTTTCTCGCTTCTACAAGGCCACAGGAAACGGGGCGCGTGCCCCGAGGCTCAACGCCACATGTACAGTGATATGAAGGATTGAGAATCAGATGACATCCCGCTCAATTCGGATGGACCTCTTCTCCTCCGGCATGGCTCGGCGGGCGAAGTCACTGTCGTCAAAGCAGTCTATCGTCAGCCGTAGCGCATGTGTACTTAAGCTAGCAGATCGACTTACCGCCGCAGCCGTTGCCGTTGCTGAAGCAGACGCCGTGGTCAGAGAACGTGCGGCTAGTCTCAGCTTACGACTCTCTGGCGATATCGTGCCGAGCCACTCACAGCCCGTTGATCTTGTTCAAGTCGGCGTTGCCGCAGCCCAGCAGGCCCTGGGCTTCCTCTCGGGTGGCATACTTGTCGTAGTTGTAGCCGTCGCCTCGGCCAGCCACGTACACGCTGGAGGTCTTAGCGCTCTCCCACGAGGAGACGAATCGGGCCAAGTGGGGCAGAAGAGGGAAAGGAGGGGATAGGGGTCGGGGGCTTTGCTGGGAGTGGTTCAAGCTTACCAGCAGTCGCCGTGGCAGGCGACGTTGAACGCGGCTTGGGGGATGGGGCCGCCGGTGATGGGGTTGAAGTAGCTGCACACACTCGTGGTCGTCCACGCTGTCGGCTCAGCAAGAGGAGTGCATCAGGCCCAACAGCTAAAAGACTCACCAGCCTCCCAGATGCTCAGGTCGTTGACGAGCGCTGCGCAGTCGGACAAAGTGGCATCGTCAGTGGTGCCACAGTGCACCCCTTGGTTTCCGTACTTGTCCCCAAAGTCGACACTGGCCGAAGTGGCGAGAAGGGCAACGAGGGCGAAGATGGCGAGCATGGTAGCTGGTGTCGTTGTGTTGGGGGGTCTGCGTGTGGGTTTGTGAGGTGTGATGTTTCTGGATCAGGCCATCTTGGTCTCCATTTATATGCGTCCGGGAGGCCCGATGGTCGAGTTTCTTCCACAACGAGCGGGTTGCGGATGCGGGCTCTCTGATCGGATCGTCCAAAAGGGCTTCCTATTTTCCGGTGTGGAGTGATCTAAACCATACGTAGTGCTGCTGTTCTGGGGCGATCAGTGACGTCTGAGCGTGCTGGTGCTGTTTCAGACACGCACATGCGTGAACAAGAGGCCGCCACGGGCTTGCCGTAGCACCGAGGTTGGCGGGCTGAACTCGAGCGTGAAAGCACGGGCGTGATGACCAGGCCTTGTTTGAGCTGGCGCACAGCGCTAAGCTTTCCGTGCATCTCAAATACCTCCGATGACCGCAAGTCAGCTCCATCGTGATGGGTAGCGTCAGGACGAACGGTGCCTGCCGCACAGATGGCCCGCAATGTGCTGAAACACCTAGACCGGGAAGGTCGTCGAAGTGAAAGCGGTGTCCTGTCGGCTTCGTTGCCCCCGCACGGCTCTGTCGCGACCTGAGCAGAATTTGATATGTGAAACGCTGAGATGACATCATCTCCAGTGGTGATGGAATCACTCCACGAGAGATTCGTGCCCCAAAAAGCTGCAGGACCAGCTGGACAGTGCCTGATGAGTGGGGCAGTGCGGGTGAGTCGTCAGCGCGGACAATCAAGTCGCCTGTGTTCTTTCGTCTACTACTTCCTCAAATCAGCTCCACTCCTTGTTCCACTTCGTAGCACAAATCTTGGCTAGCATGGTGTGACAATTCAATGGGCTAAGAGCTCGCCTCGCCGCTTCCTTGCGGCCTTGGAGGGGATCAGCGCGCTCATGAGAATGAACGTGCAACCTGTTCGTGGCAACGCCGCACTGGTCCATTACACGGGGAACAGGGGTGAAGCCGGGAAAGCTCCCGGACATGACTCATCCATGAGATGGCGGCTATAGTCACCCGCGACCCAAAGCTATAAGAACCTCGCTCGGACCACCCATAATCGCTGTCCCATCGCACTCGCAAAACTTTCCAGCACCTAAGCCCCTCCCAGACCACCCTCATCCGACATGCGCACTGCTCTCGTATCCCTGGCCACTTTGATCGCCATTGTGTCTGCTAACCCAGTGACGAAGCGCGGCGACGCTCACTGCGGTACGACCGGTACGTCACATCTTCCCACCGTGTAACCTCTTGCCAACCCGCGCAGACGACGCCACTTTCAGCGATTGTCAAGCCCTGGTCGACCCCGCTACTTGGGCTTCGGTGTAAGTTGCCCCTCCCATCATGGTGTTCGGTTGACACTTTCAGCTACAACCCAGACGGCAACATCTGCCACTTCTCCAACCCCCTCGCTGGCCTCATCGACCAGCCCGCTTTCAAGTGAGTGAAGCACGGCTGCGCCGGACTCAACGCTGACCGTAGCGTCGCATGCCACGGGGTGAGTGGTGTCATAGCTCTCGACAACGCGCACCACCCTGACACGTAGGACTGTTGCGTCTACGTGACTGCGCCCGGTGACAAGTATCACGACATCATCGTCTACGCCAGCGGGGAGACCGTCCGCCAGCAAGCGGCAGGCTTGTTCGGATGTGCCAACCCTGATGCCAACAAGGTCAATGCCATGCAGAAGTTTGAAGACGGCCATGCTGTTTGCATCTCCAACGGCAATGGCTGCGGTGGTAAGTTCTTCTGCAAGTTCACCAGGGCCCGTGGCTCACCTGCAGACTGCTTCGACGATGCTGGTATGTGCGGCAGCAGACTTGGCATCCTTCCGGGCTGATGCGCAGACTTTGCCTTTGACTAAAGCTCTCCCTTCCCTGCGAAGCCGTCCTTGATAGAAAATGTACCGTTTCGATGGAACTTGCCACCGGCAGGAATGTTGCGAGAAAGGTCGGAGAGCGGGAACAGAAGACAATGCTGTGATGTACTTTACGGGAAGCTGCTTCTGAAAAGGCCTCAGACACCACTGATCCCACTCCGTGAGTCTAGTCGCAGCTTGAGGCGTGACCTCCTCTCAAGGTGCATCCCACCTTCATCTTCTCGTCCAGCCAGCTTCTATCCTCAATCTTCATCTACGAGCTACATGGCTTTTGCGGAAGCTAAGAGTGATTTCAGTTGATGTCTCGCCCAATCCGGATGGACCTCTTTTCCGGCATGGCTCGACGGGTGAAATCGCTATCATCGAAACAGTCTGGCGTGAGCGGGGCCTCGCAGTGGCATCGGGAGGACGGAGTCGCTTACCACCGCAGCCATCGCCGCTGCTGAAGCAGACGCCATGGTCCTGGAATGTGTGCCTGTCCTTGAGCGCGAGTTCCACCACCAAGGGGAAGTGTCCCGCAAACATGGCACACTCACAGCCCATTGATCTTGTTTGCTCCCGCATCGCCACAACCTAAAAGTCCCTGAGCTTCCTCTCGGGTTGTGTACTTGTCGTAATCGACACCGCTGGGGCGGCCGGCCACATAGACACTGGGCGTGAGATCGCTTCGGACTTGTATACATATTGTCAACTGACCAGCAATCGCCGTGGCACGCCACGTTGTAAGCAACCGCGGGAATGCCCCCGTTCGAGATGACGTTGGAATAACTGCAAGTGTTGTCCGTCGTCCATGCTGTCTTCAGCCCGGACCAACGCCTCCAGCAATGATGATGACTCACCGCCTTCCCAGATGCTCAAGTCGTTGACGAGCGCCTGGCAGTCCGACAGGGTCGCGTCGGCCGTGGTGCCGCAGTGGACACCTGTGTTCAGATAGTTGATGGCGCTGGCCGACGTGGCGAAGAGGGCAAGGAGAGCAGGGATCGCCAACATTGTGAGGTGGTGCCGATGAGTATTGGAGCAGTCGTGAGGGATACTGTGACGGGAAGTTTCGGTGCAGACTGCTTATATCCTCACGGCGATACATAGTCGGCGAAGCTCTCATCGTCCTCCCTTCGCCGCAGGGGATCTCGTCGGCCGTTAGAGCGTCTTGCTCGTAGGAGACGTTCACATTCGAGTTCGTGGAGCGGTCTAAGCAAAGTACAAGCTACGGTTCTGGGGTCATCGTCGAAGACACTCTGGCGGGACACTGTTCCGCCTCTCTGAACACGCGCAAGAAACGCTGGGAGCGACGGGACGGGCCTGAGGCATCGCCTCGGAGCGCAACGCTCCGCGACTGAAAGATGATTGCCGAGCCGCATGGGCTGATGTGACAATGACGTCCTCCTGAGACCATCACGCACGACCTCAGTGTGCCGACCGTGAAGTCTCGTTGACGACAAGTGAGCGGCAATCGTACCGACACGTTCGTTGAAGCCGGTCGGAACGTCCGGAGTGCGCTAATTCAACCTTGTTAAGGATCTCGGTTATTAGCTCAGGTTTCATCGCACATTTGTCTCCCCCGTCGGGTGTGTCGGCGTGTTCACACACGAGGATCGTCGGGGATGAAACGGTCATATGACATCATGTTCAGGGACATGCAATTGATCTTGCTTGCACAAGCGCACACCGGCCGCTGGCAGAGCAAACGTGGGAGGCCGTCAGTCAGTCTCATGGAATCACAACGTGACGTACCGCCCACGAGGACCTGTGTGGTGCATTGGTGAGACATGCTCCACTGTGCGAACACTGCACTGGTAAGAATCTTGTCTAGCATGATGTGAAAGAGGGTGGGAGTATGCGATGCACGGCCATGAGCGGTGACTGATCGTCATGTCTTAGCGGGCCAGAGGGCAAGCCGGAGACCACAACACTTACGCCGCCGGCTAAGTGCCCGAGTGCGCTCAACGGGAAGGACCCGAGAGCTGTTGATAAGTCCCGATGTATGCTGGTGTGGTGAAAAGGTATATGAAGCCTGCTCAAGTCGGGAAACGATCGACTCCACTTCACTCGACTGTAACTCCAACTCCTACGCCTGACCCTTCCTCCACCAGTCCCCAAGCCTCGCACACTACGTCCACCATGCGTGCCACCTTCTTTTCTCTTCCTGCCTTACTGGCTGTCGTCTCCGCCAACCCCGTCACCAAACGCGGCGGTGTGAACTGTGGAACGACTGGTAGGCGCAAGACGTTCTCGTCTCCTCGGACATGAGTTGACACACAGCCGACGCCACGTTCAGCGATTGCCAAGCTCTCGTCAACCCCGACACCTGGAACGCCGCGTGAGTACGGGGTGTCAACTTCACGAGCATCTCTGATCGGTGCAGGTACAACGAGAACAACGTGTGCCACTTCACCAACGTCCTGGCCAACGTTTACGACTACCCCGCGCTCAAGTGAGTTGTACACCTTTGCGTGGCCGGGTAGGACATGCGCTGACTTGCAGTGTGGCTTGTCACGGAGTGAGGTGCCAGCCCATGATGGAGGATGCTCGCTGATGCCCAGAACTGCTGTGTGTACGTGACTGGGCCTTCGTCCAAGATCCCGTCCGAGCTCGTCATCTACGCGAGCCAGGAGACGATCCGCCAGGAGGCGGAGGGCATGCTCGGGTGTGCGGATCAGGGCGCCAACAAGGTGAACGCGATGCAAAAGTTCGACGACGGGCACGCCGTGTGCGTCTCGAACGGTGACGGATGTTCTGGTGAGTCACTCCCCCTTTTGTGTAGAACGCCAGACGCTGATCCTAGACTGTTTCGATGACTCCGGTAAGCCTGCACTGTCTCGGGGGTACTCCAAGCTGATGCCAGACTATGCGTTCTGAGGCGGCATGTCCGCGATGGCGAACAGCCAACCATGTAGCTTGAGACCAGATCTATAGATAGCGCGAAAGGAGAGCAAGATATGTATATGTGTCAGAAGTGAGCAGTGCATTGCCCAGACGTAAGTCAAATCCTGGCATGGGCGTGAGGCAGTCGGCTGGCTCAGCGAGAATTGCGGCCAGCGATCGCGAATGTACGACACGGCCGACCACCGTACGGCGAAGCTTCAACTTTGACAAGGCGGAGACAATTCGATTGATTCTCACTCGGCCGCGCGTGCACGCCGGGCCGTGACGTCCAAGCTAGAGCTGGTAAAAGTGACAAGGAGCAAGACGAGGAGATCTACAATGTGTCCCAGCCGCCATGACATATACCCAGCGTGCCTGAATTCGGACCGAGCCGATCGCGATTTAGCCGAAGCGACAGTGACGCGAATCGCCCGAGTCAATCTGCCCAACTTTTCTTGCTTCTCATCGTCACTTCACTGCGCGCATCTCAGAAATCATGCCTGGTCCGCGTGATGAGCGGATACCAGAGCCGGAGATACTGTCCGACATGCCCGAGATCCCGGAGACTGAAAAGGGGGTAGCGGGAAAGCCGGGACACAACATGTTTGTCGGATTCGCAGCGGGGATCTGTTCGGGGTGAGCTATCTTGATCCGAAGCGTTTCAGATCGGTTCAGCTGATACTAGCTGGACAAAGCTTATCGTTGGCCATCCTTTCGACACCATCAAAGTGAGCCCCATTGCAGCGATCGAAGAGTGGGACGGCGCTGACAACGCAGACTAGACGTACGCGGGTTCAGCCCTTTTTATCATGCGTCGCTAACAGCAGTACAATGCTCGCCCAAGGGAACATTCCCGGGCGCCTGGCAATGTTTCACGCAGACGATAGGCAAAGAGGTGAGCTCTAGCTCATTTGGCCTCTGGACACAGCTGAATTGCAGGGACCGCGAGCCTTGTACAAGGGTGCATCGATCCCAGCCATCTCGTGGAGTATAACGGACTCGATACTCATGGGGAGGTGGGTCTCATTCGCGGCTGCTCGTCGACGAACGATGCGAAGCTCACGCCAGCTTACACAACTATCGGGCGTTCCTGAAGTCTGCTGGATTGTCGGAGCGGAAGCCGGGATCATTCGAGCTTGGAGCGGACGGAACGAGGCTGTCCATGCCTGGACACTGGATTGCAGGTGTCATGGCAGGCTGGACCAAGTGCGCTATCGACTTCGTCTCCGCGCGGTACCCTGCTGACACCTCAGTGCTAGTGTCGCCCACCCTACCGAGCTTATCAAGTGCCGACTCCAAATGCAGATGGCGCAGGCAGACAACGTACCGAAGCTATTCAAATCACCCCTCGACGTCGTGCGGCATACGGTCCGAGAGCAAGGTGTCACGGGGATGTGGAGAGGCCTCGGTGCGAGCTTTATCTACCGGAGCTGGATGGGAGCGATGTTTGGTGGTAGGTCTCATACAGTGCGCTGAACACTCTGCTAGGCGCTGACGAGCAGGATTCGAGATCTTCAACCGCATCTTCAAGAGTTGGGATGGGACGAGCTGGGAGATGTCTACGGCGACGGCCAACTTCTGGGCCGGTGGACTGGCTTCAAACATGTACTGGATCCCGGCACTGCGTGAGCGACCTTTTTTTCTAAGCCCGCGTGCGATGCTCATTAAAGCTTTCGACAACGTCAAGAATCGTATCATGAGTGAGATCCAGTGATTCCTCGTGTTGCTAAGCTGACCCGTAGCCGACAGCATTACCAAGCCACGCTTCAGTGGCGTGTTCGACGCCTATCGACAAACGTGGATGGAGACCTACGACCCCTCCAAAGCCTTCTCGTGGAACGCGTTAGCAAGACTGAAAAACTTTTACAGGGTGAGCCTTCATTCGATCCTGCCCTAGTGTCGGCCTCGCAGCCTGTCTTCATTCCGCGGTATTTCCCAGCGACTATATGCTGACGCCCGTTCAGGGCTTCGTTCCCGTCGTCCTCCGCGCATTCCCCACCAACGCAGCGGCCTTGGCCGTCTGGGAGGCCGTCATGCGTGCCTCGACAACCTCAACATAGATCACAAGAGACTCTAGAACATCACGATTTATCACTCACCACTACGCCTAGGACCTCGTCGCATATACCTCGCATCGATATTGTCATACCCCGCAGGCCTCACCACTATGTATCACTGTGCACAGCTCGACCGCGCGCTGGGCTTCTGCACAAGCACGCCGAGACCGGCGAAGACTCCGAGACGGCCTTGCTTGCTCACGTCATAGAATGTCTTGGAAGACAATGGGCGGTGAAAGGACGTCCGGTGCCTCATACTCGCCTGTGTCGCTGTGCACGGGCATACTAGAGTCCTTCAAAACTCACGCCTAAGCTGGGGTCACATTGCGAGAATTAGTATCCGATCCCCTCGGTGTCGTCCACAGCATCTCGCCCAGAGTGATCGCATACGTCCCAATGATCATCGTGAGTACAAAGTCCATTGCCGACGCACGAGGCGTAGCGATTCGACCGAATCCGTCGACATTGGCGCGACATCCTCGCGCCTGCAAGATTACCGATCACAGCGGTGGAAGGAAGTCTCCTGTGCGCAGATACGTGCGGCCCATCCCAGCCCAGTCCGCGCCTGAAATGGCTGCTCAAGTATCAGGCCCCGCCGCGGATGATGCCGAATGGACATCTCTGGCGGCCAGTAAGTCTGATGGCCGGGGAGAGGGGCTGCTCACTCGTGTCCAAGGGGATCTCGTCCATAGCCTCAAGGTCGACACGGCAGCAAGTGTCCTGCCTCAGGTGCTGAATCTGTGGACGCCCACTCCTATTCCGGCGACGCTCCACCGCCTGACTCCCATGGTGGCATACGACATCAACACCAAGCTCCCCTTCCACATACTGGAGACTGATCAAGTCAGGATGGAGCCGTTGATCGTAAGACATGCAGACGACTTGTCCATCGCTGACATCAGCCCTACAAGCATCTCGAGGGCTTTGTGAGCCTCCCGAGGGAGTCTTGGGACGTCATGGGGAATATGGGCCCGTACGAGACGGCCGAAGAAGCATTGGAAGACATCGAGACCTTCCGAAAAGACCCGCGCAAGCTCATGCTCGCCGTGATCGACAAGCAGCGGGAAGCGCTCGGTATGGAATGCTTTGCAGGGGTCTACGGTCTGATTGAGTATAACGTCGAGGAAAGGGCAAGTAGATTCTTGCATCAAGTGGCTATTGCGTCCAGGAAGAAGTTGGGCTGACGGCAGAACGTAATCTTCGGTCTTATCAACATACACCCGCGATATCATCGCACACGCGTCAACTCGCACGCCATGCACTTGATTATATCGTTCCTCTTTGATGAGGCGCACCTCCTGCGCGTGCAGTACGACGCAGTGACATTCAACAAGGCGTCCATCACCGCGGCTGTTCGCTTCGGTTTCCTAACCGAGGGTGTCTGCCGGAATTACAACGGCCCAGTCCCCGTCTTCAAGCGCCGTCATGGCGAGGAGGAGCGCCAGAGTCAGGATCTCTGGGTGAGCAGCATGATTGATGCGGAGTGGGAGCACGGGGGCCGCGAGCGGCTTCGAACCCTGTGCGCGCGCCCCCCGGTCGATACTACCAAACTGGAGTGAGCGACATTCCACGCAGCCTTCTCGACCGCCTCGGTCTTTCCGTCCCTCCGTCAATAATATGTGCATGCAGAGATATAATTCAGCTCCGCCGCTGCTGCCCCGTCTCCATCTCATACTCGAAACCCGGATCTCTATTTGTTTCTCTAGATATGGAGCTTCGTCCCCGAACAGCTCGGTACAGTAGATTATACACCCTGCTCCCCTGTATCATCGCCCACGCATATCCTTCCTCCAGCATGAGCTCGAGTCCACGCACGCGGGACTCGTCGGCCGACCAGCTGTCCCAGCCGTCGTCGGTGAGCTCGGACGGCACTGGACGGTGACCGCGCGGGCGTGCTGATGAGGGTGGAGATTGCGTTCCCCGATGATGGGTTGCCGCCTCGTGCCTCAGGACATCTTTAACCGTCACGAGTCCCACGAGCTGTCCTTCGTGCGAGACCAAGATGACTCTAGGGCTGATTATCAGTGCTGGGCCATCACGGCACGAGCAGCACCTACCCCATTCTCCGGAAAAGCTGCATGACGATCTCAAGCGGCATCTTCGGCGACACAGTGAGAGGAGTCTGGTGTGAGTATTGACCCATCCGCGGCGTCATAGACTCACCTCGTCGACGTATTGGCCGAAATCAACCTGCTCCGCCTCGACGCCACTTGTCCTCCCGAAAGCGTCAGGGTTCGGCGACCGCGTCACACTCCCTTGTCTGCCCGGAATGACAATATCCGGATTTGTCAAAAGCCCTCCCGGATTGTCCGGATCTGTCGATATGCAGTGGAAAGTGCAAGTCGCGTTGGCCGACAGATGACGAGCTCGCGTCGCCCGGTCTGACAGTCAGTAGACAGACAAATCCGCTCACGCACAGCACTCACCCAAGGCATATCGCAGCTCTGCTTTGCGGACGAAGCCGATGATCGTCCGGTCGTCTTCACTGCGAACAACAGGGAACCCCTGATAGCTTGTGCTCTGGACGATCTCGTCTAGACGTCAGTGATGTTTAAGGCCGAAGATCTCATAAACCTACTAATGCGCTGAAGCGGTACGCCTGCTGCCGACATGTAGATGATGTCTTTCTTCATCACATTCGCGACTGGCGTGTCAGGCTTCTGTGATGATCACAAGCGGGAGACCTACTGGGCTCGACGAATGCGTGGTCACCGTCCTCCTTGTCCTCCTTTTCCAGAAACGGGAAGCCATTGAAGCGGATCATTTCATCCGCCATACCTCCACCTCCAAAGTAATCCGACACCGCCTTGGTGACAAGCAGAACAATCTGGTGATGAGCGATGGCACTCACCAGTCGAGTCCTACTCACCATTGTTGGAAGGATGTAAGTCAACGCGCCGGTCAACTCGAACATGATGACCACGACGGTCACAGTCAATCGTGTGATTCCACTGTTTCATTAGCTCGAACATTGGCCGAGAAGTCTGACGCACCCCAGGGCCGCAGCGGCACCAAGGAATGCGTATGTCCCTGGCGTGATGCATGGCGCGTCTGGGGCGCACGCGGCAAACATGGGAGCGGACGGATACGCCGTGTACAGCGCTTTAACGAGGATACCGATCATCCTGCCAAAGTACGCGCCGACAGCCATGGACGGCACGAAGATGCCACACGGCACTTTGCAACCGTATGTGACGATGATCATCAGGGTCCGGATGATTGTAGCCAGCAGGAGAGAATTGACCATGCGCCATTGTGAGGACGATCTGCGTGTAAGGGCGGCTGTCTCAGATTCTGACAAGCAGACGTACTGGCATAGTCCCCGGTGATCTCCTCCGCCCTCGCACTCCCTGAAAAGCAAGGCCATGCTCTCGGTCATGTCGATCCGTAAGAATCGGTTGAGATACCCGACCACCGCGGTAAGCATGGCAAGCGTGACGGCCTCGGCAACACCGTGCTGAGCGAGATTCTTTCGCCTGAAAGCCGCCATTTGCAGGTTGAATTTGATCACAAAGGCGCCGTACAAGCCCTGCAGATGAGCTTACGTTCTGTCGACCGAAAGGCGGACTCACACCAAACAAGCCAATCAAGATGTATGCCGGGATCTCAAAGTAATGCCAGTCACGATCGTATGAGACCTGGAACAAGACAAGCTTGCCGGTCCGGAACGGGTCCATGGACTGGATGTAAGCTTGAGCCGCGGATCAATTGACCGACTCACCGCGAGGGTGAAGGTAGCCACCAGAGCACAGACAAAGCTTTGCCACATCGTCCGCGTCGAGAACGTCTGGTTCATCTCCTGATGATGAGCTGTGCCCGGCCAAGCGCCTTCGCGTGCTGACCTCGATGGCAAACAGCACGCCCCCGATTGGGGAGCCGAAGGCGACGGCGACGCCAGCAGCACTCGAAGCGGTCACAATCTCTCGCATCTTCACTGCGGCGTGAGCTTCGGAAGTTGTGCAGGAAGGCCACATGGCTCACAGTGACTCCGGTCGTACCGCCCAAACAGCCTCGCCGCAATGTTGCCAAAGCTGCACGCCACATGCACCGATGGTCCTTCCTTTCCGATGGACAGGCCTGAGGCAATGCCGAGCGGCTATTGTCAGCTTCCACGGCTTCAATGAGTATCTCACCATGGTCAATGTCTTCAGCGCAAAAGTCTCCGCGCTCAGAAATCCCTTGATGATGAATCCTCCCAAGATACACTTGATCTCCGAAATCCCTGATCCGGCCGCATATGGCGCAAACGCCTTGACCAAGAAAGCCGCCGTGAAGGAGAACAGCCCCTGTTCGTCAGCTCGGTCGCGCTGTTCGACGAGCCCAGCTCACCGCAAAGAGGATGTAGGCAAAATATCGAAACGGCTCGACCCCTCCCCAGTTGCGCCATTCCGTACAGCCCTCCCCTTCGTCGGATATCTCCAAGCAGCAGAACTTTTGCGTCAACCACCATCCCGTCGTACAGTAGCCCATCTTGATGTCCGACAGCCAGACGGTCATGATCGACATGAGGGCTGCACTGATACCGATCCCGACGCCTGGAGTGTGAGCTCTGAGACGATTTGGCGAGTATATCTGACTCACCGACCAGGGATATGACGACCCATGTCTGTCCGTCGTCCAGTATACGGCTGAGAGCTGTCCACATGGCACCTGGCACGCCCTCCAGCTGGTCCAGTCTAGCCTGTAGGCCTGTCCGAGCAGCTGGCCCTTTCCGCCGTGACCTCTGCTCATGCAGCGCATCTTGGATCCAGTCTAGCGTGAGCAATACTCAACAGAAAGCCAAGACGGCACGTGGGTAGCCGCCCGACACGACACTCACCGACGGTACTGAAGTCCTCGTAGCGCCGGACGAGATTCTGCTCGACCTCGTCCAGCTCCGCCTCGGGCGATTCCGCGCGTGCATCCCCATTCAGCATCCCATGCTCCGATTGATCCACCTCGAGATGAACCCGCCGCTCATCCTTGGGCGAATAGGACATGGCTAGTGTCGCCGGATTGTGAGAGATGCAGGTCTAGCCATAGACCTCTGGGTGGACCTATTGTTGCGTGGACCTTGGGTGCAGCAGTGCAAGCCGGCGGCAAGCGCCGCGACGCGTCTGGCAACGTCAGACACGTGAGTGAGTTGCGGGGCTCATCGATCTGAGCCCCGTGTGCAGCCTCGTACTCAGCATTCGGCCCACAGACAGGTGGACATTGATGCATAGCCAACCTCGTGGCGGTTGACAGCGACTTTGACAGAGATGGACGAAATGCCTCATCCAAGGACGTGATGCGCTACCGTACGTACCAGAGTAAGGCACAGCGTCCGCCACTCAGAGCGGAGCCGCCTTGAGGAGTTCTACTTCTTCCTTGCGGCCTGTGATGGTCTCGATACCCCCCTTCGTGCGCAGCCCCAGCAGTCTCTAGCGAATCTCCATCGAAGTTTTCTTTACTCTCCTTCAGCGTCCTGTCCTTGGTTTCAGAGCTGCATCGTGAGCTAATGAAATCGAAGATGGTCGCGCCACTCGCTGGAGGAGATATCGCAGACGCAACATGCCGCCAAGACCCCGAACCGCGCAGTGTGGGACTTCCCGCCGATACTCAACAGCCTGCAAGGACTCATCGATTGGTTGGGGAAGAGGGCGTGGTAGGTGCAAGACTGGGTCTACCGGCCCCCGCCGCGAAGCGAGAAGGCAAATTCCCGCTGGAATCGCGGGAGTCGTTGGCGATCCCAGCCGATTCGTATGAAACTGAGAAGGGGGTAGTCTGAGCCGGGGTTCGAAGCGTGAAGGACCCTCAGACCCTTACTACCTCTCCCCCTCGCCTCGCTCTTCCCGAGTATTAGCCCCTCCCACCTTTGATCGCCGACCTCCTCCCTTTTGACAAACGCTGGAGCCATGCTCTAGCCGAACATCAGGAACAGCGGCATGTTATGCTTGAGAGCTGGCTGAGTTATTCCTCTCAATTGGTCGGTCGTTGTTCAGAAGTGTCGCGCGATGGGCATCAAACTATGTCGAGTCATGCATACGAGACAACCCTGAGCTTTTACAACAAATACATACTCAGGGATAGTCTGGATGGTATCGTCTTTCCATTGTCAACCCATTTCCCAGAAGATCGCCCGTCTGCATCCACATCGCCTGACCGTGGACCAAGACGTTGCCCAGCCCGTCCTGTGCGGGCGGTACTGTCGGCAAGTTTGCCGGCAAAGGCATCGGCGTCGGCAAATTTGCCGCTGGACCGTGGTGACTGCTCACTGTGGGTGGGTACATCGGCGCATGGGTGATCGGCCCGTACACGTCTTGCAGCGGAAGCTCGACCTGCTGTGATTGCGGCGAATGCGAATATGGCGGAGGGAGTCCATGATGGTAGGTTGAAGCGTAAGGTGAGAAATGTGGGAGCGCAGGCGGCGGGACAGACGAGTACCCATCGTACGAGAAGGACTGAAACGACATGGCTGGCAGCATCGGCGTCGGCTGGACTTGCGATGAAACGCCGGTGGGAAGCGCAGTGTTCGGCGCCGAGAGGGCGTGCTTCGGCACGCGGACGATGTTGGCTTTCGGGGGTGGCTTTTTGCGCCGGCGGGTCCCGTCCGAGCTGACTGACGACTCTCGCGACGGTGGCAGGGGTCGAGTCCCACCTGGCGTGAGAGGTGAGACCGGGGAAGTGGCGAGCATCTCCGGCGGCGCTACATGCCCCGCCATCGAAGCCAGAAAGAGGGGCACGTGCGGATGTGTCGGGCTGATCGTGGTGAGGTATCCATTGGGATGATTGGAAAGCGCAGATCGAGGCGGAAAGGCAAATCTGGGCGGGACCGGGAGCTCTTGGTCCAGACTCGACAAACTGGTGAGGGACGACCCGTTGCTCTTCGCATCGTCGTCCGAGTAGCCACCGACCGTATCGCCGTCCGAGTCCACCTCCTTCTCCCGCACCGGCTTTGGCACCTTGAGCTTGAGCACCAATGATCCAGCAGTCTCGCCTAAAGCCTTCGCTCCGTTTCCACCATCGCTCTTCCCCTTCTTAACCTTTTTCGCCTTGGTCTGTCCCGTCGTCTTTTCTGCCTTGAGCTTCCGCTTCTTGGCTGGCGGCCTGACCGGTACCGGCTTCTCCTCTGGCGGAAGCTCGGGTGATGTTATGTCAAACGCCTGATCCACCAGTCGAACGCGCTCGAATGGGACATTGACTTTGTCCTTAATTCCCTGCTCCAGCCATGCTTGTACCGTCATTCCTTCTATGCTTTTTGCCTTAAGGCCTGGTCTACCGCCTAGTAGGTGATCCAGCTTGCGTTTGCGTATACAGTTCGAACAATTGCAGCAATCCTTGCAGAGTGGACATATGAACGAACGTGACTCGGGGTCGAATTCGAAGTACGAGTAGCTGGCTTTCAGCACTAGGAGCGATCGCGGCGTTGGTGAAAGGAGGGCGACGTCACGGGGATGGAGGGGTTGCGCAAAGGAAGAGAAAAGGCCTGGACCAAGCGGGTCGAGTCGCGTGGACTTACCGCTTGCAACACGTCTCACAAAAGACGGCTCGGCAGGTGGGCTCGACATTTCGGCACCGCATTTTGAGTTTCTCTGACTTTCGTCGGCACTGGTGGCATGCATCCCCGGGTATGCGCTGAACGTGAGCTTGTCATCGTGAGCCACTTGAGACACTTACCGAGTACGCTGACACTTCCCCACTCTTGGCCGCCGGAGTCTCGTCACCCGCCTTGTCCATCTTGTTCGACTGCGTGACTTGCTTCATCTCCTTCTTCAACTCCCTCTCCAACCCTCTCCACTTCCTCCACCGAAAGTCGGGCGCCACGCCGCCGACTTCCAGGGCCTCCCCCACGACTAACACGCCGTCGCCTCGGCCAAAGCGCCAGCGCCGCTCTTCGCCGACCCACCATTCCTCACAGTCGGCGTACTCGCCCTCCTGAATGCGCCTTGCGAGCTGCCGGTCCGCCGGCATCTCAATGCAGGCGATACGTTGTCGTTCGCCTGGTCCGGGTGCCGAGACGACATGACCGGACCGGTCATACACCCGCCGATGTGGCTTGACCTTTCTCTCTTTCCGCCTCGCCGTCGATTGAAATGGCGCTGCAATCGAGTTCTCGGCGCTCAGTGGTGTCGGCGGGGCGATACCGAGCGAAGTGAGCAATAGCTGATTCTCTCGAATCCGGCGCTGCCTATCTTGCTCGTCTGACGTCAAATTATGGAGAGACCGCCGCGGCAAACAGCACTCACATGCCTCATAGTCCTCTTCGTCATCTGTCGCCTCGATCTCATCCTGCTCTTCCTCCTCCGCCGGCTCTGCGTGGTCGTGCTCAGCTGGCTCGCCGTTCAGTTGTTCGGAGGCAAGGTCATCGAGGGTGACGCGAGAGGAGGTTGCAATGCTGTTGTGCTCGTCTCGAGATGCCATCCTAGCGAGACGTTGCAGAGTGGAGAGATGATGACATCTACGCGATGATTGTCGTTGAAGAGCAAGGAGAGCTGTAGAGTATGGACTGATGGAAAGAGCTGAAGCGGCCTGGACGCGCGATACACACCAGTGTTCGGTCGGGTGAAGCTCAGCTGGCGAACCGAACCAAAACAAGCCATGACGTGGCATGAGGCTGTAGCGGTATCACTTCCGTGATCGGACCTGCGAGGACCCGGTTACGTAGTGGACGCGCCAGCAACCACTCGGTAGCGCAGTGACGACCATAGGAGGCTTCCTTTCGTCCTGCTTCATCACTCCATCGCCGTCGTCTCCTGTTTTGCCATACCATACCCAATCACGTCGCTCAGACAGTCCACCGCGTTCGACACGCTCTATCACCGACACAACGTCGACTCAGTCGCACCTCACGCACCCGACATCATCCCACCGAGCGAACCTCACGCGACCGCACAGCACTGACCGCTCTTGATCACAAACGCCCTCTGAGTGGACCTCCTTCCCTATCAACCCTTCAGCCCCTCACCGCATCAATCTAGACACGTCTACGTCATGTCCATCTCCTTGCCCAACGGAACGATCCTGGCTGCGCCATCATCCTCCAATGTCGCCGTCTCAGCCGCCGTCACCCGCATCCTCCATCTCTCCAACTTTTCAGCCGAGTAAGCTGCGCCCGGCCTTCATGTCAGCTTGTATCACGCCGCTGATATCTAGGCTGAAGACGCGAGACATCCAAGCCATCTTTCGCGATTTCGAAAACGACAAAGGCGGCTTCAGGATCAAATGGGTCGACGACGTCAACGCCCTGGTGGTCTTTGCCGACGCGAACAATGGTGCGTCCAGCCCCGAGTCCCCGATAGCCCGCTGATTCATCGCTGACAGGCAGCAAAGCGCGCGTACCTCGCCATACTCTTCCACCCTCCTCCATCGTTCGCTCCGCCAGCAGCCATCAAGCCATATGACCGACCGGACGCCTCGCAAATCATCGCCTCGCTCGCAGCCCGCACCCTCGGTCACCGCGCATCAATGTCCAACGCTACGTCTCAGTCGACCATCACACCCCAGATCAACGGCATCGAAGGCCACGGACGCGCCATGTCCATGTCCGGCGGGCTTAACTCGGGTTTCACAATGCCCCTCAAGACGCACCGCGCATCATCATCCAACGCTAGCATCTCCGGTCTGCCGAACTCGGGCGGCCTGAACGGCCTGTCGGGCGCCAGAGGACATCAACGTACTGGCTCAGCATCGAAATGGGCGCAACAGGGCTTCGGCGGAGGCGGTGGAGGAGTATTGAACTTCGCCATGCCCGCGGCGTCGTCCGCTCCTCGTCTTCCTGCTACTTCCTCTGCACCGCGCCTTGCGACACACTCGGAAGCATCCTCCGCCGACCCCAGCCGTTCCAGCTCGGCATCAGGATCGGATCCAATTGTCGTCATGGACAGCGCTTTGCCCAGGACGGGAACGCTCCCGGCTGCGAATGCGGGAGGCAGGAGGGAGAGCATTAGCGCGGATAAAGCGCTGAATGAGGTTCGACAGGCCCTTGCTAGCGTGAGCGTCGGCGCGCAGGGTTGATTTTGATGAAGGACGAGCCGTTCTGTTGTATCGCTATTTCCACCGCATCATCCACTCTGATCAAACGTGGCTGCTTCACTCCATACTGTCTTTACCACTGATCGAGATGTATCTCTTCAGTCCATCTGCGAATGGGCCTGCGAACCTTGCCAGAGCCATCCGATTCATAATCGATCGTTTCCAAGAAGATGGACATGCACCTCAATCAGTGATCAGCCGCATTGCTAGCACTGGTCTGAGGGTCGAACGGTCTGACCATAACTTCGTGGTAGCGGTCCTCGGGCAGCCGGTCCTAGGCGATCGCTATTCTGACGTGTTGAAAGCGAGGTGTGTATTGCATGCTGGGTATATACAACAGTGGAGGGGCTGGACCGATGCAAGTCTATCTGTTCCTGGTCGCTCTGCTCGTCAGCTTTCGATGTTTTTGTGGACCGATCCGTTTGACTCACCGGTACGAGAACCTCTTTCGCGTGGGTGCAAACTCGCCGAGCTTGTACCCGACCATATCCTCGGAGACTTTGACGGGGATGTACTCCTTTCCGTTATGCACGTGGAACTCTACGCCGACGTGGTTGGGCAGGATCGTGCATGCTCGCGCCTTTGTGTAAATTGGCTTGTTGTTCTTGATGGCGGTCGGCAATGAGGGGAAGGCGACAAAGTATGGACCTGCCGTCAGCTCTGGCGACCGCCTTCGACTCACCCTTCCACACTGATCTGCTCAGCAGAGCGAGAGACGGGCGCATGGTGGTGATGTAGAGTAACAAGTGATGCGGCCCGATATTTCAGTCAGGTGAGAGAGAAGAGTGATAATGACCCAGGCAGCGAGTGACGTGTAAATTTCCGTCGAAGCGCGCCGCGTCCAGCGCAGGTCGCTGTGGAGGTCGATAGAAGTTCGACTGTAATTCCAACGCGTACTGCACCAAAACTCATCCACATCGCCCTTCTCCACTACCCCGCATAGCTGCTCAGACCGACAACAAGGAGCAGATATCAGACAAAATGGCGATGCCAGGAGGAATGCCCATGATGGTGATGAGTGCGTGGACCGCAAAAGCAGCCATGAGTTCGCACTGACCTCCAGACACCGGACCGGAGCGACAGCAAGGTCGAAAGGCCCAGACGGCCAACATCGTCGCTGCCAAGGTAAGCTGTCTGGTACTTAAAGAATCGTGAAAGCTAATACCAGACTGTCGCCGATGTCATCCGAACTTGTCTCGGTCCGCGAGCCATGTTGAAGATGATCCTCGACCCCATGGGCGGTATCCTGCTGACCAACGACGGCCACGCTATCCTGCGAGAGATCGACGTCGCTCACCCGGCGGCCAAGTCGATGATCGAGCTGTCACGGACGCAGGACGAGGAGGTCGGTGATGGAACCACCAGTGTTATCATCCTTGGTCAGCTCTTCCTTCACTCTTGATGCCCAGAGCTGACGATCAGCCGGAGAGATCCTCGCGTACTCCCTTCCCCTGCTCGAGCGAAACATCCACCCCGTGGTCATCATCAAGGCCTTCAAGGCTGCCCTCAACGATGCTCTCGAGACGATACAACGCATCTCGGTCCCGGTCGACATCTCATCCGAGGAGGAGATGATGGCTCTGATCAAAACTTCGATCGGCACCAAGTTCTCCTCGCGGTGGTCGGACCTCATGTGCTCGCTGGCTTTGGAGGCCGTGCGCACAGTCGCGGTCTCGGCGGAGGCGGAGAACGGCACCATCGGCGGAAACACCGGCGGCGTCATGAACGTCAAGACGGTCGACATCAAGCGATACGCCCGGGTGGAGAAGGTGCCGGGAGGAGAGATCGAGGACTGCCGAGTCCTGAAGGGTGTGATGCTCAACAAGGACGTCACGCACCCGAAGATGCGCAGGCGGATCGAGAATCCCCGGATCATACTGCTCGACTGCCCGCTGGAGTACAAGAAGGGAGAGTCGCAGACCAACATCGAGATTCAGAAGGAGGAGGATTGGAACCGGATCTTGCAGATCGAGGAGGAGCAGATCAAGGCCATGTGCGAGAAGATCATCGAGTTCAAGCCGGATATTGTCTTCACGGAGAAGGGTGTCTCCGGTGAGTTGAAGTGGTCCCCTTGAGGTGCCTCGCTGACGGCAGACCTCGCACAGCACTACCTGCTCAAGGCTGACATCACCGCCATCCGACGTGTGCGAAAGTCGGACAACAACCGTATCGCCCGAGCTGTCGGTGCGACCATCGTCAACCGGATCGAGGACTTGCGGGACAGCGACGTCGGAACCGAGTGCGGTTTGTTCAACATCGAGAAGCTGGGTGACGAGTACTTCACCTTCCTGGACGAGTGCAAGTCGCCCAAGGCGTGCACGATTCTGCTCCGCGGTCCGTCCAAGGACATCCTGAACGAGATCGACCGAAATTTGGCAGACGCCATGTCGGTCGCGCGAAACGTCGTCTTCAACCCCATCCTTGCCCCCGGAGGAGGTGCTACCGAGATGGCTATCTCAGTGGCGCTGGCGGAGAAGGCAAAGAGCCTGCCCGGTGTCGCGGGTGCGCCTTACCGAGCCATCGCGGATGCGCTGGAGGTGATCCCGAGAACGCTGGTGACGAACGCGGGCGGAAAGGCGATTCGAGCGTTGACGGAGCTGCGGGTGAGTACGGGACCCTTGCATGAGGTGCATGCTGACAGTATCAGGCTAAGCACGCCGAGGGTCAACATACGTTTGGTGTGGACGGTGACACCGGTAAGGTGGTGGACATGAAGACGTATGGTCTCTTGGAATCGGCGAGCGTCAAGATCCAGACGCTGAAGACTGCTATCGAGGTGTGTACCGGCTCCTGTTTCGCTCCGACCATTCGTATCGCGAACCTGCATGAATACTGACGCTAGTCCGCAACATTGCTTTTGCGAGTGGACGACGTGGTTTCGGCCAGGAGACCAGAGGAACAGGGCGGCGGAGGAGGAGTGCAGACGATGGGAGGTGAAGGAGAGGGCATGGGCGACGGACCTGAGATGTAACGAGCTAGAAGCCATACGATGCATTGCTTTCGACGCAAGAGTACGCAGCGCAGCAGCCGTGCTGATCAATCTCGCCAGCGAAATGCTCTTTTAGGGTGTGATGCTCGAGTAGTGATATCCGTTGCGCAGAATGCTTATACTCGTAATCTGGTGGACTGATTGGGTCCGGCGCAAACCTGAAACCGGCGCATTCGTTTCGAAATAGCCGAACAGTCCATCTTCATCAACTTTTCATCATGGCCCTCGTCACTGTCGTTGGATTTCCATGCTCGGGCAAGAGTCGATTGGCCGAAGCTCTCGTCGAGAGCATCAAACAGCGGCTCGAAGCGCCCGAGTATGCGGGCCCAAAGCTGGAGGTTGTGCTTGTTTCGGATGAGACGAGCCATGTCTCGCGAGCGGTGTATGACAGTAAGCCTTCCTCCGCGCCGCGAGCTGCACTCGAAGCTCACATCAGACAGCCTGTCGGAAAAGCCTGGGCGGGGCAACCTGTTCACGAATGTCACGCGGCATCTCGGCCCCGACAAGATCGTGGTGTGCGACAGTCTCAACTACATAAAGGGGTTCCGGTACCAGATGTACTGTGCCGCGCGGGAAGCCCACGCGAGGACAGTGACCGTGAGCTCGCCGACTTTGGCTTCTGCCTTCTGGCTGATGCGCAGGTTCACGTCGCGACGCCGCCTGATCGATGCAGAGAGTGGCACGAGAAGCGGGGAGAGTGCTCGTACAAGCCCGAGACGTGAGCGGAGTTGCTGATGAGCTGCATGGCTGATGGGAGGTTCGAAAACCTGCTCATGCGCTTCGAAGAGCCATCCTCGATGGTGCGTTGGGACTCGCCGTTAATCACGGTCGCATGGGATGAGCCGTACCCTCTAGACGCGATATGGGAAGCCGCAACCACCGGAGGAAAGAAAGGCCCGACAGCGGCAGTGCGGCCGGTGAGCTTCTTCGCGCTCTGCGAGCGGTAGTAGAGCTCATGCCAGCGAGCACAGCCAGCGCCGAACACGCTGCAGACTTTGACGAATACGACCTCGACGATTACTTCATCCCTGCTCGCACATATCAACGCGGCTCCTTCATCCTCCATCTTTCCCATTCCTTCACCACCCGCTGCATCAGCCGGCTCACTGGTCCTGCATCTACCCATGCGTCGAGTTACTCTGCCGGAGATACAGCGCCTCAAGCGACAATTCGAGACGACACATACGAGGGCCCAGGCGTCCGGGGGTATGGCAGGTGGGATCCGCGGCGAGGCAGAAGGTGCCAGTGCTTTTGTGGCCTTTCTAGAGACTTCTTGGGACACGGCATGATGCATGGGGTCCCTGGCATGCCACGGCGTCTTCCACGCGAGCTTCGCTTGGTGATTACTGGCGGGCACGCCATTTGATAGCCCTGGCTCATCGGAATACGCCTCGTTTCTTCGCTTAGAGACCCAGTTCGCACTACGGCGGAGATCACCGCTTCTGCTGCCTTTCGGGCTTGATCGACGATGCCGCCTCTGATAACGCTTTAGGCAGCGATTCAACTGTTCCCGGTCAACTGGGGTCGAAAGCTGAACCCCCACATAGAGACTGGGCCGATACGTCAGCTGTGCTTGACTGGCAGCAAAAGTCGCGAGCGCTCGGGGTGGCCTGTCTACAAAGTGCCACTTTTCCGATATGTTGCTGTAATTCCACTCGATTCCAGATCAAGCGCGTTTGCGTGCTCGGTCCGCCTTTCCTGAATCTCGCGCTCTCGTCCGATTTTCCAACGCATCCGCCCCCAACTCGATATAACTTCTTTCTCCTTCTCTCCACCATCTCTCATCCCCCCCTCTTCCCTCACAACACCAAAAAAACACCCTTTTCCAAGATGGCAACTAAGTCGGCTGTCCTCGGGTACCCCCGTATCGGTACCAACCGATCCATGAAGAAGGTGAGTTGCGAGCACGATCCGCCCGCTCGAGTCCCGCACTGACACGTTCGTAGGCCATCGAGTCTTACTGGGCTGGCAAGTCTTCCGCCGAGCAACTCCAGGAGGTCGCCAAGGCCGTCCGAAAGGAGCGATGGGACTCGATCAAGAACGCCGGTGTTGACATCATCCCTTCGTACGTATAGCTCAGCCCGGCTTCTGATCCGCGCCCAGGCTGACCTCCAGCGGTGACTTTACCCTGTACGACCAGCTCTTGGACCACTCGTTCAACTTTGGCGTCATCCCCGAGCGATACGCCTCGCAGCAGCTCAACGAGCTCGACACCTACTTCGCCATGGGCCGAGGTCGACAAGACAAGGCCAAGGGCGTCGATGTCGTCGCTTCGGAGATGGGCAAGTTCTTCGACTCCAACTACCACGTCGTCAAGGTTCAGCACGGCCCGTCCACCACCTTCAAGCTGAACAACAACCAGCAGCTCAAGGAGTACGAGGAGGCTAAGGCCCTCGGCATCACCACCCGACCGGTCCTCTTCGGTCCCATCACCTACCTTGCCCTCGTTGCCAAGTCGCGAGAGGCCCCCGCCGACTTTGAGCCGCTGTCGCTCCTTGACCAGCTCGTCCCCGTCTACAAGGAGCTCCTCCAGCAGCTCAAGGACGCTGGTGTCGAGCACGTCCAGATCGACGAGCCCATCCTTGTCACCGACCGAGCCGAGGCTTGGGGTGACAAGTACAAGAGCGTCTACGAGGCTCTTGCCCCCGTCTCGCCCAAGATCACCCTCACCACCGCCTACGGCCGAATCGGCAAGTCGATCGAGTTCCTTAAGGACCTCCCGATCTACGCTCTCCACCTCGACCTCAACCGAGAGGCTTCGCAGCTCGACTCGGTCCTCGCCGCCCTCAAGTCGACCAAGATCAACATTGAGCTCGGTATCGTCTCCGGCCGAAACATCTGGAAGACCGACCTCAAGGCCGCCAAGGCCCTCGCCGAGAAGGCCATCTCCGAGCTCGGCGCCGACCGAGTTGTCGTTTCCACCTCGTCCTCGCTCCTCCACACCCCCATCTCGCTGAAGGTCGAGACCAAGCTCACCTCCGAGCAGGTCAGCTGGCTCGCGTTCGCCGAGGAGAAGTGTGAGGAGGTCGCCACCCTCGCCGCCGCCATCAACGGCAACGAGACCGCCGCCTTCGAGCAGAACACCAAGGACATCGCCGCCCGACGAGAGTTCGAGCGAACCTCCGACTCGGCCGTCCGAGACCGAGTTGCCAACATCACCGAAGAGCAGCTCAAGCGAAAGTCGCCCTTCCCGGCCCGACGAGAGGCCCAGAAGAAGCACCTCAAGCTCCCCAAGTTCGCCACCACCACCATCGGATCCTTCCCCCAGACCAAGGAGATCCGACTTGCCCGAGCCAAATTCGGCAAGGGTGAGCTCACCAAGGAGCAGTACGAGAAGGCCATGGAGGACGAGATCAAGTACGCCGTCGACTTCCAGGAGAAGACGGGTCTTGACCTCTTCGTGCACGGCGAGCCCGAGCGAAACGACATGGTTCAATACTTCGGCGAGCAGCTCAACGGCTTCATCTTCACCCAGCTCGGTTGGGTCCAGTCGTACGGATCGCGATACGTCCGACCCCCCATCGTTGTCTCGGACGTTTCCCGATCGCAGCCGATGACCGTCCGATGGTCCGCCTACGCTCAGTCCCTCACCGAGAAGCCGATGAAGGGTATGCTTACCGGCCCGGTCACCATCCTCAACTGGTCGTTCCCCCGAGCCGACGTCACCAAGGAGGTCCAGTCCAAGCAGCTGGCCCTTGCTCTCCGAGACGAGGTCGTCGACCTCGCCAACGCCGGCATCAAGGCCATCCAGGTCGACGAGCCGGCCATCCGAGAGGGTCTCCCCCTCCGAAAGGCCGACTGGGACGCGTACCTCAAGTGGGCCGTCGACTCGTTCCGACTCTCCACCTCGGGTGTTGAGGACGACATCCAGGTCCACTCCCACTTCTGCTACTCTGACTTCGGAGACATTTTCCCGTCGATCCAGGCCCTTGACGCCGACGTCATCTCGATCGAGGCCTCCAAGGCCGACCTCAAGCTGCTCGACGTCTTCAAGGCGCACGGCTACTCGAACGAGATCGGCCCCGGTGTCTACGACATCCACTCGCCCCGTGTCCCGGGAGAGCAGGAGATTAAGGACCGAATCGCCGACATGGCCAAGGTCCTCCCCGCCGACCTCCTCGTTGTCAACCCGGACTGTGGTCTCAAGACCCGAGGCTGGAAGGAGACCGAGGAGTCCCTCCAGAACCTTGTCGCCGCCGCCCGATGGGCCCGACAGACCTACGCCTAAATGGCGTAGTGTGTATTCCACATTGCATAAAGAGGCCTCAACAGCCTCTCCCCACATCATTGTCACGCCCCCTCATATCCTCTCATGTTTGATACCCAATCCCTTATTCTCCCTTTTGTGAATTATCTTTGTTTATAGGTATACTATGCGCGCAGTACGAGTACAGTATGGAAGGACGAGCCGAGGAGCGGCTCAAGGAGGAGAGAAAGAAGTAAAAATAGGAAAGAAGAAATGCAGTCTGTTCAACCGGCACCATGGCCTTGTGCCGGCATCACTGAGGTCTTGTGGCGGGCATTCCTGTGCCGAGCAATTGTAGCGACAGAGCCGCGAGTCTTGAGGATCTCGTCTCCTGCCGCTGCGTGCCGATCACTCTGATCTCGCTTGTGATTCCAGCGGACAGTATATGCTGGTCCTAGCACTGGTAAGATCGTCAGGCCTCTGGCGTGGCAACAATCTGAATGCCGGCCCGTGCCACGACCAGGCTGGATCGGGGACATAAGCGACGGTCGCTTCTCGGCGGAATGCAGTTTCGGCGTGATTCGATGCAGGGGGTGGAATATGCTCCTGCCTTTCCGGGCGATTCTACCGGGGTTTACCCTGAAGTGTCATGTTGCCGCCTTGGGTCTGACGCGTATTAACCGGACAACCGCGATGACGCCCACCATGCCATCATCCAACCGGACCATTTCATACGACTCTAGACGGCGAATAGCCTATCGACACACAAGCACATCGGCCTCACCGCTCGGCCCAGCCCAGCCCACACGTCCACCCCAGCCCACGCATCGGTATATATCCCCCCGCTTCCACGCTGTTCTGCTTTCTCTTTCTTCCATCTCCTTCTGCCTCTTGCCCACCATACTTTCCCCCATCCTTCGCACAGCCACCAAAAGCAGAGCTTTCGCTACTTCATCTAAAATGGTCGCCGCTACTTTCAAGCTCAACAACGGAAAGGACATCCCCACCGTCGGTCTCGGAACATGGCAGTCTGCGTGAGTGCCGCTGCGAGCGGACCATTTTGGCGATCGCCTCCGAGGCGTGAGGCACTGGTGCAGCGCTGACGAGCAGCCCGGGAGAGGTCGCCAAGGCCGTTGAGGCCGCTATCCGAGTGAGTACAGGCGTTCCAGGCTACCAGAGAACAGCCGCTGACGACGCAGTCCGGATACAGGCACATCGAGTTCGTGTCCCCTCCGCTCAGATCGGAGCAGCGCTGACGGACAGCTGCGCCTGGGGCTACCAGAACGAGGGCGAGGTCGGAGAGGGTATCAAGAACTCTGGTATCGACCGATCCGAGCTCTTCATCACGTCCAAGCTGTTCGAGATTCACCACCACCCGGAGCACGTCGAGCTCGCCATCAAGGACACGCTCAAGAAGCTTGGCACCGACTACCTCGACCTGTACCTCATGCACTGGAACGTGAGTGGCTGCGCGGCGAATGGACAGAGCTCCGGCTGACGGCAGATCAACTTCCAGGTCGATGCCCCCGAGGGAGTTTGCCCCACGTGGGACCACGTCGTCCGAAACTCGGAGGGCAAGGTCAAGCTCGACGTGCCTCTGTCCGAGGACGTCACGCCCACTTGGCAGGCTATGGAGAAGGTGAGCGAGCGGCGCCGTACAGCGGTGGAGAGATTCTGACTCCAGCTCGTCGAGAGCGGTCTGACCCGATCGATCGGTATCTCCAACTTCAACATTAACCGAACCAAGAAGCTCCTCAAGATCGCCAAGATCAAGCCCGTTGCCAGTGAGTAGCCCGCGAGTCTAGTCTGACTCGCGCTGACTCCCCAGACCAGGTCGAGCTGTCGATCCAATGCCCGCAGCCCGAGCTCGTCGCGTGGTTGAAGAAGAACGACATCCTCCCGTGTGCGTACTCGCCTCTGGGCGGAACGGCCGGATCGGACCTGCGAGAGAACGCCATCGTCAAGAAGATTGCCGATGCGCACAGCGTCGCCGGCCCCAACATCCTCCTCAGCTGGCTTCTCAAGCGGGGCATTGCCCCGCTGCCCAAGTCGGTCACCCCCTCGCGAATCGAGGCCAACTTCAAGAGTGAGCCGGCAGGGTTTATCCGTATGCAGGTGCTGACTGCAGCCGTTGACCTGACCGATGCCGAGTTCGAGGAGATTGAGAAGCTGTCCAAGAGCCAACCGGCCAAGCGAGTTTGCGACCAGCGAACCCTCCACGACCCCGAGTACGACATCTACCAGGAGGAGGACCCCGAGTTCAGCGACAAGGCGCAGTGGGCCAAGGAGAACTAGGGGGGGGGGGGGTTAG
>CAUG01000539.1:70929-82293 GCA_000442785.1 Papiliotrema flavescens NRRL Y-50378
CCGGGAGACCACGCTAGAATAGAAAAGGGGAAAGGACACCAGACGAGAAAGTATGCGGTGGACAGGCTCCGGGCTGAGGATCTGGTAGATGCGATAACACAGGGCGTCCAGTGGGGGGTGCTGATTTGATGAATTGATGGGGGCGGTAGATTGGTTGCGTGAGCTTATTTCATGAGTCTTGTGATTGACTACAAGGACTGCGAGCTGCTTTCTTGCCTCCCGGGTACGTAGGCAGCTAGCGTGATAGGAGCGTGACGAGATGCATGCGACTGAGAGGAGAGAGTTTTAGACCGATGACAGACCAGCTCGGCTCTGTTTGCGAGCGGCGCGCACACGGGCTGGTCCGGATGGCAAACGTCCCAACCAATTCGCTTCCCAAAGCCAAAGGACGACAGACGGTCCTTTGGCGATCAATAATCCCCCATACTACTAGGGGAGTGCACCGACCACGCCTGTACCATGACGGCACCGCGCGGTCGTCATGCGTGCGGGGTAGATGGGGACGAGTACCCGGTGATGGGGGATAACATTACCGCAGCCGTAGCCGCACCCCAGCCGCCTTCGCCCTGGATCTTCAGTCTTCGTCATGCAAACTGATGCGCGCTCTCTCGTACGGTTCTCGGACCCAAAAGCAAAAGGAACCAGGGGCAGGGCAGACTGCGCACGTCTGGGTAGAGCGACTATGCGTCGTCGGAACCCCGCATCTCACCATCGCACTCGACCAGCCCGCCATCGCCATCGTCGTCTCTGGCTTCCCCCGTTTCATCTCCGACTGACTGACTCACTCTTCACTTTTCTTTCCAACCACCTCCAGCAGCCTATCATCATTTCTCCTAGTCCCTGTTCAGCCTTCAGAACTGCAGCTCACAAAACGCTCCTCCGGCTCGTCGAGCGTCGCCTCTCATCCACCATCGACCACTACGCGTCGATTGACATCCTTTCCACCACCACCACGACCACCACATTCAAGCTCCGCCGGTAAGTACCTCCTTTCACCCTCACCTGGTCCTTCTTTCTCCGCCCGTCAGCTCTCACATGCCTCGGGCTGAGAGTAACTTCGCACCCCGCTTCATCTACGCCTCGGGCATGTCAGCCAAGCGTTTCAAGATGTCCTTCCCTCTACGCGCCGCCTCCGCATCGCCCATCGCCCGTCCACTCCGCTCACCTTGCCACCCTGCCATCTCGTCTTCTCGTCTGACTCTCTACTTCCCCATTTTGGTCGTTCCTACCGCTCCCCACCCACAAAAGTCGCGCTTCCCCGTGAGCGCTTTCCGAGCAGTATACAAAACGCGCACCTCGCGCTGCACCGCGCTTTGACCTCTTCGAAGCACTTCACCGTTTGCCGTCACCCACTCTTGAGATATCAACCCACTGTTCTACTTCCTACTTCTTCTTTCAATCCATCAAAATGATCAAACTGAAAATCGTCAGCTTCTCGCACTCCTACACTCAAATGCCTCCACGCGTACGACCCACAGGCTGCAGCACCGGAGGATCAGCCGGTGATGGGGACCGCAAGCCTCCCGGGGGTGGCGGCGGGGGTGGGAGGATTGGCGCGCCGCAGTCGCGATCCGGCAAGCGAAAGGTAGCACCTGGCACCTGCCCGAACTGTGGTGTGCACGAGGTGAGATGATTGGTCAAGCAGCGACCCTGATTGACCGGCAGGAGGATTGTTCGATGTGGCGTAGGGATCTCATCTTTAACAACGGCGACAAAGTCTGTAATGCCTGTGGTATCTATGTGAGTGATCGCGACGTGCCGGCGTGAGGCCCAGACGTCCCGTCCTGTTGCTGATGGCCAGGCCAAGGATCACAACAAGCCTCGTCCGGCCACGGTTTACCAGAGGCGAGCCAGACTGCGACAGGCTCAGAGGGACGCAATGGCGGGCCCATCTTCATCAAACGCTGCCGGTCAGGCATCCACTTCAGCCGCGCTCACTGGTGCGTGTCCCTCGCTGACATCACGGACCAACCGCTGCTGAACAAAGGTCCTGACCCTCCCCAGCCCGGGCCATCGGAGACAACGCCTATCGGCCCCGTCCCGACGGAGGTATTATTGCAAGACCAAGCGCTCGTTAGAGCCGCATTGTTACTGTTCGACCTGCGAAATGTGAGTCGGAAGGGCATTGGTGTCCCGAGGGCATACCCGAGGGCGTGGTGCTAACGTACAAGATTGTGAATGCCAATGCCCTGAACGGTGCACCCGCGACTGCAGAGGCCGAGATCGAAGAGCCGCAGGCCTCGTCATCTCCTGCATCGACTGTGTCCGCGAAGGACCCCGTAGAAACGCCTTCGCCCCGTCAGCCACGCCCCATCTGTCGCTTGCCCCGACTCCGCGCGCCGGCACATGAAGAATCCGGTCCCGCCGCTTCGGTTGAGGATACCAGTGGCAGCGAGGGCAGTCCTACGAGTGAAGAGCAGTCGCCACAGTTGGTGACTCCTGCCGGATCCCCAGCTTCTCTCCCGGACAGGAGGGCGGACATGACGGCCGGGGCGTTGCAGGACAAGCAACGCGGTGGGGACAGCGAACCTGAGACGATCTGAGAGCGGAGGCGGGGAAACTCCTGGCATCGAAGATGCTCGGGGCCGGAGACTGGAGACGGGGAGACGGAGAGCGGGACGAGGTGGATGCATACGCGAGGCTGTGCATCAGCCTCGACCAAAAAAATTGGGGCTTCCTCCCGAGGTCTAATTCCTCGGGCGACACCCCGCATATACCCGGCATCCACCATTGATGATCTTGCACAGAGCGATCGGTCCCGCTGTTACATGTTGTAGCCTGTGTGAATGATTTGTGTCAGTGCTCCGTAGCATCTCATTAGGTAGTCCGATAGAACTTTGGGTTAACGTGTATGACGTTTCGTATCCCCGATCTCTATGCTGTTCAATATCAGATCTCAAGCCTCCGTCGGCAGTACAATGCCTGTCGGAGGCCTCGAGGACGGACTGAACATGATCTGTGCATGCTCTAGCCGGTCATGTCGCGTTTGCGACCTCTCAGCCGTACTACCCATTAGCTGTAGCCCAGACTTTGGCTCGGGGCAACTCACCCTCTTTCAGCTTTGTTTCTATAGGTTTCCATTTCTTCTCCCCAAGGCCCTTGGCGTACGCCTCCAGAACCTGCTTGTGAGCTACTTTCACTTTCAATTGACGGCCGGTAGCTCACCCCAGCATAGAGACCTTCGGACTGCGGATGTGTGGAAGCGAATGCCCGCTCGAGGACGTACAAGTCCACAGCGAAGTGCTCTGGGAATTGGGCCGTGGATGATAGTCCGAAGTCGATGAGTACCTTCTCGTTAGCGCTTACTTAGAAACATCGCGTCGGCTCACTATTTCGTATGGCTCCGAAGGGTGATGTGGCGTCAGGCGCAACATCATGTTGGATGTGGTCAGATCGCCGTGAATGATGTTCGTAAGGTGCAGTTTCGCCAGTGCCGCTCCTATCGCGGTCATGAGATCCTCGACCGTTCGCCCAGCATTCCTTAAAGCGATAGTTCCCTCGCTCTCCTCATCCTCGACCGGGTCCGCCTGGTCCGAAGCGGAATCTGACCTCTCCGCCAGCTCCTCCTCGTCTTCTTCTTGTGCTTCGCCCTCTGCTCCTCCGCCAAGGACCTCACGGATCGACCAGCCTTCCACCTTTTCCATGCCCAGCACTCCGTGTGCTTCGTCCACCCATAGCACTGTTGGCACCGTCACTCCAGCTCGGGCGCATCGTGCCAGTGATCGAGCTTCAAATGCTAGTCGAGCTTTCGTCAACGAGGCATCGAGCGACGGATGACGGTATGTCTTGGGAAAGCGGTACTTGATCACTGCTGGCGGACCTGAACGGGACGACGAGGACGAGGCAGACGAAGATGAGCCTGCTGAGGGGTTGTAGCCGGGCGGCAGAAAGGTTTTGGGCTCGGGGTACAGAAACGGAAGGACGTAGACTTTCTAGCTATCAGCATGCGGCAAGACGAGTTCTCTCGATACATACCGCCTCTGCGCCCTGCTTGATGAGCGTGCCCGTCTCGATGAGGTAGCTCGAGGCCGTCGAGGTCGTCGTCATGGTGATTATACAGACGCCAGGCTAGTGGTTTGTAGTCGCAAGGAAATGGCGTGTTGTTGCGCTTCGCAAATCCGATAACCGGGCCAGGCCCGACAAGACATTCCATCCTTTGACTTTCACACACCATCCTCATTGCACTTCATCTCGATCTCCCGGCTGCGTCTTGACGACGGACACGGAGGTCTTCAGCAGCGCAGGAGACATCTCGAAGCGACAGCACCACCTTTGGGCTAGTCCCGCGGGATAGACGGGACTCGAGCCGGCTGGCCAGCACGCGTGATGTCATCGTCATATTCACCTCGCGAGGAGGACGTCTTCGAGCGGCCCGTCGCTGAGCTGATCCAGTGAGCTGACCGCTCCAACTGTTGAATGCAGAAGCTCATGTCAGGTCTGCATGGTCCACAGTCTTCGGCGACCCTTTGCTCTCGCTTTACCGGCTGCGTGCGACTGCACTGTCGAAAGATGGACTCGGCGAAGCGGACCATGATGGCGGCGTTGTTCTGCGCTCGGTGTACTGGCGTGTACGTCTGGTTGTCAGGCCCGGGAACTTTGGCTCATACTCAGTTCTACCTCGGTCTCCTGCCTCCTCCGACGTCCCTGAACCTCTTCGCGTCGGCCATCACGATCCAGCGTGAGAATTACAACACCCTGCGGGAGAGCTTTCTCGTTGCTCCGGACGGCCGATGGGCGGACGACTGTTCAAGATCCGAATTCAACGGCGAGGGCTCTTCGAAGCCTATCTCGGCCAGCCGCAATGCCCAGACAACGTTCGACCCGCTGAGTCTGGACGAGCAGAGCCCGTGGAAGACGTGGTACGCCCACCTCGAGCTCCGCAAGGTCATCATGCAAGATGTGGACCGCACGTTCCCGGACATCCCGTACTTTACCCTCGAGCGCGTCAGGCGAAGTATGGTGACGATGCTGTTTCTATTTTCCGTGCTGAATCCCGATGTGGGGTATAGACAGGTCAGCTTCCGTCATGATTCCTCTCGTCCAGAGCTGACAATTAGGGCATGCACGAGCTTCTAGCGGTATGCCTGCTCGTGGTCGACCGGGACTCATTGACTTTGCCCACGAGCAACGGGTCGGCGCAGATGGTACAGGCGATGTACACCACGCTGGACAGGCGGTATGTGGAGCATGACGCTTTCGAGCTGTTTACGGCGATCATGAAACCCGCCAAGGCGTTCTATGAATGGAGGCAGGAGGAGGGTCCAGTGAGTCTGACAAGATCAAACGCGTGCATGCAGATTCATAGTAGCGCACGAAGGGAGCTGCCCAAACACAAGCACCGATCATCATCCGCTCCAATAACCTGCACTCATCCTTGATCCGGCGGATAGATCCTCAATTATGGGAGAAAATGGAAAATGAGGGTGTGGAAGCGCAGATATGGGCAATGTAAGTGGAACGTGAGCTTGGAAGGTGGAGCGAAACTGATAGCAGGCGGTGGTATAAGCTCATCTTCACCCGAGAGCTGCCGTTCCCACTGGCCTTGAAGCTGTGGGATGGGATATTCGCGGAGGATCCAGGTCTTGGTATTCTGGACTTTGTTTGCGTAGCTATGGTATTGCTGATACGGAATGAGCGTGAGTATCGGTCGTCGAGCTCTGTCCTCTCCTTCCGTCCCGTGAGATGATCGACTAATAGCAGTCCTTGACTCGGATCATGCAGGGCTGCTCACAAACCTCCTTCGCTATCCCTCGCCATCACCATTGTATCCCTTCTCGCCCTTCTTGATCATGTCGCAAGCGCTTCTTCTGCGCAATAGCATCAACCCGACGACCGGTGTGGAGGTCGTCATTCAGAACAACGAGGTCCTCGGAGTTAAACCTCAGCCTCCTGTTCGAGAGCCGGAACAGGTGAAACGCTTGCCCCGTCAGCCGCCACCGCGTGGTGTGCAGGGATTGGCCGCCGGTTTATTCGAGCGTGCTCAAGCTGCGGGTCTCGACAAGGCGTTCATGTCGACCGTAGCGGACTTGAGGGTGCGTCATGGCTTGCATCTGGAAACCCAGCAGGCTGACAGGCAGAAAAACATACCCGACTCTGCATACTCGTACCTGCCCAACCTACCATTCTCGCCGACCCAGACACCGGCGGCAAGAGATTCGTCGGGGTCATTCACGAACTTCCCGCCGCTGTCCGCGGTACCCCGGCATCATGCAGGTCCACCTCCTCTGCAGATCTCGCAATCGAACGACAGCCTGGAGTCGGCCAAGAGCCTTCGCGATGCGGAACGGGAGCTGGCTGAGCTTCGCCTAGCCATGGTTGGCATGGGCAAGGCGATGGGAGAATGGCTTACCGCCTTACCGGGCAACACGGGCCCGGTCGAGCGGCAAGGTCTCGAGCGGGTGAAGGAAACACTCCTTGACGCCGCGAGCAAGGACATCGACGAGATTGTCAAGGAATGGGGCTGGCACGAGGGCCTCACGGCGCCAAGCAGTCGAGCGACGACCCCATCGCCTTCGGAGCCGGATACGACGGGTCTCATGACGAAGGATGATATTCCGCTGGCGAAGGAGGAAATCACGCCCACGCCCCAGTCGGTACCGTCTTTCCAGAGTACTGCTATGCCGTCGCCGGCGGTCCGCTCAGCTCCGACTTCAGCGCCGCCCAAGCCGAACGCGTACCCGTCTCTTCCGATGGCAAACGGTCAGCCTTCACCCACACTTCCCCGTACACCCCTGACGGCTCCGCCGTCGCGGAAAGAGACGCCTCATTCGTTCAACCAGCCGCGGAACGCTTCGAATCCGTCTCTTGGCAGGCCGGCGTCGGCCGGCTTCGCCCGCACACCAAACTCGGGCAGCAATCCCCCTCCTCCTGCTGTCCAAGGCGCTCCTTCGTCCTCGGTCGCATCGAGTGGTGTTGGAGGAGATCCCCTAGCTGGTCTAGGCGTAAGCTCTGCTGGCTCTGCCTACAAGTCTCAAAGCAACGAGGTTGATCCTCTGCTAGGCATCGGCATCAGGCGTTGAAGCAATCCGTCAATGATCTCTGTGTAGGGGAAACGGACCAGGCATCGCCCTTGCATTCAGTTTCTCTCGCATATTGTAGCTAGATCTCAGTCATGTATCTTCTTGGACAACGATGCTTGTTCAAGAGTGTATCATTATTCATGATCGTAGGCCAGTGTGTTCATCTACAAAAGTCGCAGCGGAGTCAGGTGTATCTAAGCTACAGGCTACAGAAGTTCAAAATCCTCATCCCTCACGCTTGCCTTCTTCGCCTGTGAGTCGGCAGCAGCCTGGGGCTTGGCCTCCTCTTCAGCCGGCTTCGCTTCGGTCTCTGTGGGGACCTCGAAACCTTGGACCTCCTCCTTGTTGGAGTCCTCAACCGGCGCAGCGGCCTCGGCGTGAGTCTGATCGTCCTTGTTCTCCTTCGCTTTTGACTCCTCCTGAACCGGCTCGGTCTTTACCGCAGCTTCGTTCACGTCCTCCTTGGCCTCGGGCTCGTCGTTGGCATGTTCGATATGCTCCGGCTCGGTCGAGTTCCAAGAGGAGACGGAGCCCTCGTCATCGGACGACTCGGCGCCTTGCTCCCGCTTCTCCTTGACCTCGGCCCAGACCGCATCGCGCTTCTGCTCGAGCTGCTCGATGGCGCCCTCAATGGCCTTGACGATCGCCTTGCGCTGTTTCCTCACTTCTCGATCGCCACCCGACGAGATTCCATCCGCGGCGAGCAGGAGCTGCAAGAGCTTGTGCGCTTGGGCGTGGTACCCCGAGTTGCCCTTGTTGAAGAGAAGAGTGGGCGCGGCCTCGGCGTTGGTCGTATCCGCGAAAGCGAGCTTGGACGGGAAAGTAAATGATTCGGTGGCCAGGTGCAGCTCGTGTGAAATGTCGCGGAGCTTGTCGAGGGCGGTGTCCTTCGAGATGTCGGCCTCGGCGGGCTCGGCGGCTTGAGCGGGCTTCTCGCCCTCGGCGACACCCTTGCCCTTCACAGGAGCCGAAGCGGGCGTAGGCGCACGAGCGGGAGTATCGACCTTAACGGGAGCCGGAGCCGGCGCAGACTTGGCAGCGGACGAAGACGACTCAGCGGCGTTCGGGGTGGCTTCGAACTCGAGGCCGAACTGGCTGAGGAAGTCGTTCAGCTTGGCGGTGAGCTTGTCGGCACCTTCGGTGGCCTTGTCGCCCTCCTTGGCGGGCTCGAGCGAGACTCTCAGGAACGTCGAGAGCAGGTCGTTCAGGTCGAACGAGGCGGACTCGGTCTGGGTTTCGGGCTGTTCGGTGTTGTTCGCAGACTCGGTGGAAGCGGAGGGCGCAGCGGGCTGAGAATCGACAGTCTCGGCTTTCTGCTCGACCTTGGCGGCGGCGGGAGCCTGGGCGACGGGCGTAGCAGGCTTGGTCTCCTTGACCGGCTCCTCGGCAGCCTCCTCGTGGTCGAATATGTTGATACCGAAGAGCGGTGCGAGGACATCGTTCACCTCCTTCCATTCATCCTTGTGCGCCTTCTTCTCCTCCTCCTTCTTCGCGCATCCGCCAGCGCATCGTCGAGCACAGGCGTTTCGGCGCTTCAAGAACTCCTCGGACCGCTTCTCCTCCTCGATAGCGCGCTGGGCGTAGGCGTGTCGTGCAGCGAGAGCGTGAGCCTGTCGCTGAGCAGCGATGGCCTGAGCTCGTCGTTGGTGCTCGGCGGCGATCGCATGCGCGGCGGCGGCGGCCTCTTGTCGTCGCTGCTTCTCGGCAATCAAATGTCGGATGGCCTCCTCCCTGGCTCGCTCTCGCTCGACAACCGCGGCATAAGCGGCCTCACGCTGAGCGGCGATCTGGGCTTGCAAAGCGGCCTCTCGTCGAGCGGCGAGCTGAGCGGCTTCTCGGCGTTGCTGGATGGCCCGCAAGTGGGCCAAGGCAGCCTGCTCCTCGGCGTCAATGTCGTCGTAGTAGCTCGCACCTCGGGGCTGGGCCGGTGGCGCAGTGAAGAAGTTGAACGAAGGCGCGGGGCTAGCAGCGGGGCCGGTGGCGTAGGGGTATCCGTAGGCGGGAGCCTGTCGTCGGTTGAAAGGGTGGGCGTAGAACGACATTGTGTTTGTCGTTGCTGGGGTTGAAGTCCGGTGAAGCTGAAGTGATGTTGTGCGGTGTTGGAGGTGTTCGCTGTTAAGCTTCGAGTGAGTACTTGGAAGTGAGCGAGTGAGAGGTCAGCAGCGAGATCAGTCCGTCCTTTATACCAGTCTGCATAGGCCGCGTGTGCACGCTTTGTCATTGCGAGGTGGAGAGGGTGAGTCATCGTCGAAGTCAAAGGAAAGACCTCGAACGGCGCAGATCATTCTGGTCATTTCTGGCGAATTCGCTCGGCCATCGGCCGGGTGGCGACGGGTGGCGAAGGGTGGCAAACATGGCAAGATCTACTCAAAGGGGTAATTACGGCGCGCGGGGCCGAGTGAGCGTTGCTGATACAGCTTGTTCGACCGGCTTCCGCAATGTGCGCCGAAGCATCCCCGCGCCCAGCCAGGATGCAGCCTGGGTCGACCGCGCGGACGTGCTTGGTGAATCGCCGAAGGGCACGGTTGAATCTATTGCGAGACGGGCAGAAGATCGGCGAACGTCAGAGTAACCGCTCTCGCTTTGTGATGCGCAGATACCCGGTGGACCCTCCAAGATTCTGGGAGGAAGCGGAGCAAGAGGTGCATGTAGGACGACGTGCCCCTCACTCAAGCCCTCATCGAACAGTCACGGCAATGTACAACAATGACAACATGATCTTCACCTTGGACTTGGACACAATGACATGACCCCAGAAATATGTTATATCTACGTGATCCGTACTTCTTCTTTCCGAACATTTACACCTCTCCCTCTTCTTTCTCAGCGCTCTTCTCCTCTGGCTTGCTTGTCTCCGCGGTCTCACTGTCGCCAGTGGGCTCCGAAACCGCGTCGGGGTTGGGTTTAGCCACCTTCGCCTCCTTCTCAGCCGCAGCCTCGGCCTCCTTTAGTTCCGAGACCGGAGCAACCGGATCTTCCTCCATCGCGACATCATTGTCCGACTTCGGGGCGTCCTCTTGCGCGGTCGGCTCAGATGCGGACACAGCTTCGGCCTCAGCGGCTGCCGCCGACGGTGCAGCGGATGTCTCCTCCGCCTCTGCAGCCTTCTCCTCGGGTTTCTCGGCTCCACTGTCCACCACCTCAGCAGCAGGCGCCGCGTCCGAGTTGCCCTCCGCCGGCGCTTGATCGTCGTCCTTGACCGGCGCCTCGGCCACCTGGTTGGCTGACGTCGGCAGAGCTGCTGGCGCCTGATCGTCCTTCATCTCCACATCACCCTCCGTCTGCCTGTCCGCGGCTTCGTTCAAGCTGGCCGCTGCCTCGGGCTGCGACTTCGGCCCGGCCTCGTCCGCCTCACCGACCTGCCCGGGCTGGGCGGGCTCAGTCGCCGGGGTACCTTCCGCCCCGGCCTGCTTCTCCTCTGGCGCCGGCGCCGGGGTGTCCTTCTCGCCCAGCGTCGACGTGGATCGCGGGATGGGCGAGCTGATACTCGGCGTGTTGAGCACCTCAATCACCTGTCTCTTGGCCGGGCTAGCGGAACCGTTCCTGCCGGGCGCGGTGGGAGCCGACAAGCGCGTTACAGCCTCGGGTCGAGCCTTCTTGTTGTTTCCTGGAGAGGTTGGACTGGCAGGACGTTTGCTTCCGGTCATGGCAGGCGGGCTGTCCTCCGCTCGGGGCGCAACCGAAGGGGGCCGGTCACCGTGCAGTGTCATAAGCGCATCCGCGGCGCCCTCATCATAGTCTGTTGTCAGCGTCATTCAAGCCTTGTATGCATCATCTCACCCTCGTCGACAGCCCTTGATGGCGCGGGAGGAGCCGCGTACTCCCTGGGAGTAGACGTCAAGGTCGGCGGGGAAATCTCTCCCTTCGGGCTGGCTTCGTCACCCGCTCCCTGCCTAAGGGTCACCTTCAGACTGGTCTTCTTGTCTCCGCTCGATTTCTTGCTGACGACTCTCTCCTTCTTGACCGATCGCGGTTGGTCGTCGTCGCGCTTCCTTCGGGTGCCGCTCACCGACGCGATGGAAGACGGCGCTGGTGACGGCGCTCGCGGGTCATCGTACTGGCCAGACGGGTGTCGTGGCGTGCCCGCACCGGGCGGACCGTAATGCGATCCGTTGGCGCCATTACTCGGCTCCCGGCGCTCGTGAGCGTACCCAGCACGTGGGTCAGGCGGGTAGCCGTAGCCGTACTCGTTCGGGTGTCGGGGCGAAGGCTGTCGACCTGGGGGCTGTACCATCCGGTCGTGCATCCTCGGCGAGGGACCTGGAGGAGGTCGCGAGTTTCGCCTCTCCCACTCCTCGCGCTCACGGTCGCGAACATCGCGCCCGTAGCCCGGGTACCCCTGAGG
>CAUG01000543.1:2575-18088 GCA_000442785.1 Papiliotrema flavescens NRRL Y-50378
CCCCCCACACACACACACCGCGGGCACGATTCGACGATCATGTAGCGAAATGAAATCCTGTACATCTTGATGTAGCATTTTATCTCCTGGTACGGAACGAGGCTCGACGCTTGTTTTCAGCGGCAGCGGTCTCACCCGCTGGAAGTTTGATCGCCTCCGCGCCCAGATAACTGTCTGCGAGGTCTTCACCCACACCCTCCCGCCGGTCCGTCCCGATTGCGTCACATTCCCGGCCTTCCTGGACATCACTTGCTACGCCCCCTACGTGTGGGCAGAGTGTGTTCGCTTTTCAGACGCTTGGGGTTCATTCTCCTCGCCGCAGTGCTTTTGGTCGAGCGGCTTTCCATCCTGATGAGGAGCTTTCCACGACTGCCGATCGATATCGGTGCTGCGTGGACACTTCATTGCTGGCGCTTGGACCCGAATCGGAGGTGCACATACGCCTCCTTGCGGTATTCATGAGCTGATGATCCGTCCTTGCACAGCGACCTACTCTTGCCGGAGGAGCATGCGTCCTGTCATCTTAGTTTCACAGGTTGTATCGGCGGCATATTTGCTGTTGCATGTGCAAGTGTCGGGCGAGATGCGAATAGGCTGAACGAGCAGAAGCCAGCCAGTCGCGTCGGTTCGCGCGACGTCGCTCTTCAGGTTTTACGTCGTTCCGCGGTCGGTTCGAGAAGAGTATAGTACTTTTGAACTGAACGCAGCTCCACGCTGGCCCAGTCAGTTTTGGCTGCATCCACTGCTCCTCCGGTCCTCCAGAGCCCACAGTGAGCCGCATGTAGGCTGCGACTCGGGAGCCATGTCCTTACGGGTACAGTTGGCGGTGGACATGAGTCCATCTACCGTGGCCGGCGCAAAACAAAAACATGACGAAGAAGGGATTCGAACCCTCGCTCTTTCGAAACAGCGAGCTTACTAAGCCTGAAGCTGCCACCTTAACCACTCGGTCACTTCGCCTCATCAGATTGGAGTATTTGATGAAAACCGCAGGAGTCAGCACGTTTATATACCTTTTGTGACGTGAGATATTTGGCTCAGAACATCTCCAAACAGCTTGCAGTAGCCAATCCCCTCATCGCATCCTGTTCTACAAGGCTGCAAGTGTGTTGAACAGGCACCCCCTGTTCACATTGTCTTGTACCCTCCTTGATGGCTTGACTCAGTGCAATGTGACCAAATGGCAGCAGCTTCAGGCTTATCTGTATTGAACTTGCTGTTTCAAATGAGCGAGGGGTCGAACTCCAGAGTACTGAGTGTCATGACAAGCTCTGCTGTTTGTCTGCCCTTGCATTCCATAATCAGCCCAAGTCTGATTTTGTCAAGCATGCACTATGGACAGCTCACATTGGGATCTGTCATAGCATGATGAATAGGCTAAGGGCCTGTTGATGGCCACATCTAACATTAATATCATTCTGCCCTTCCTATCTTCCTGTCCTTTCAGCTGGCATCCCCTTCCCTTTACCTTCCCCCCTTTCTACCTGAAACTTCTGCAATCAACAAAAACTAGAACTGGCTATGCCCGGAGGCTGCCGCCTGAGATTTCCACTGCCTGGCCTATGCCTGAATCTGCTGCTATGTTGAGCCTGGGCTTGAGGGGGGAGTCGGGCGCATGGCACTAAAGTGTGCAAAGCGAGAGACAGATATATGCCACAGCGTGGTCGCCACTCACGCCACTCACGACTTTGTTTTTGCTCGCCCCAGCGCTCCTCGGCTGATATTTCGGCCTGTTGCCTTTTTCTACACGCAACAAGCGTCGCCTCACCTTTACCGTCATGCATGACGCCAAAGCCATCAGGAAGAACACGGCGCAGTATGATCTGTTCAATCGCATTCACTCGATAGCCGCGGACGGGGACTTTGTCAAGCGCGTTGCACAGGGGTGGTATGATGGCCGTTTCGACGTCGTCCGTGAGTGCCGACATGAGTTACACGAGGTCCGACTGGCTGTACAGGCACGTCCGACTGGCTGTACAAGCACACACTCACGCCAGCGAACCAGCGCTGCGGGACATGGTACTGCGACCCATCGGTCAGTGCTGTCGGCTGTCGTGCAACGATGACGAGCTGATAGCCAGTCCAGCTCTTCGGTGTACGCCTACTTCAAGTCAACAGACGGTCACACCAACAATTGGAACTTCAACCTTCGGCGGTCAAACCTGCCGCTGGCTCAGATCGCAGAGGACAAGGGAGGGTGAGTAGGACAGCTGCTTGCTTGTACGATGCTCACTCTAGGCTGATCCTGGTCGACTCGACGCGGCGCGGCAAGGTGCGCTGTGCCGCATCTGGCTGCTCGAGCTGATGCAGGAAGTAGCGTATGCCGGATGCCCTTTCCAAAACGGTGCCTATATGGTGTGCGGTCATCAATATTGCTCTCCAGCTCCGGCGGGAGGATGACGGTGGGACAGTGGACGGGTGGGACACGACGTTGTATCTCCCGCCTAATATCGTCTCGCCCTCGGAGAAGGCGCAGATCCAGGCTCTGCTGCCGGGCTGGGCGGCCGCTCTCGAGGTGTGTCATGGCCAAGCTACCGTACCCGGGCTAAAGCCAGACGTCGACGCTGCCCCTCCCCTCATTGACCAAGCCCCTTCGGCCGTTCTTTCTACACCCTGGCACTACGTCCCCGCCTCAAATACCACCAGATGCGCCGTTCACCCCCATCCTCTGCACGTCGGCATCGCGCTGGGTCGGCACGGAAGGAGACGACATCCCTAGCGTGACGGTCATAGGGAAGCGGACAGTCGGGTACGAGTATGTCCCGGGCGCGGGTGACGATGACGAGCTGTGGGCGAGGGTGAGTCTGGTCGAATTGCGCATTGACATCGCTAATAGCAGGGACTGAAGCCGGCCTCGTACCATGCCAAACGGGACGAGCTGCTTGAGTCAGACCGTGACGACTTGGCGGATCTGGTAGACAATCTAGTCGCCAGCGGCAAGGAGCTGTCGCTGGACGGCTTGACACTGGCGGACTCGGCGACCACTTCGCGTGCTATCGGCATACCGGGAACAGACTCGCCCCTGGCGGTGGACATTGGCCCGCCCACCATCGAGTGCGCGCCTTGGAGTCAAACCACCGCGACGAACGTATACATCGTCGAGATTGACAAAGTCGCCAAGGACGCGCCGAGCGTGACGCCATTGGGCACCGCAGGCGACCTCGTTATCGCCATCCCGGACCCGCGTACCGACGGCAACCGGTACCGCAAAGTCCTTGCCGAGCTGGTCGAGTTGCTCAGGCCCATGCTCGACGACAAGAAGGTGATCATACACCCTGCTCGACGCCAGGACTTAGACGCTGCGCGCCGAGCCGAAGCCTCGACGCCTTCAAATTGGGAGCTTTCCACCTCGACCCATCGCCTGACCTCTGCGGAGCTGATTTCCGCCCGAAAAGCAATCATCCCTATTGCTCTCGCTGTAACTTGCTCGCTTCGCTATGCCTCGACTGAAATAGACAAGAGCGTCATAGCAGACGAGCTCCACCACCTCGTCTCGCTTTGGCCGGACGGCAATCCGCCTCGGGCGGCGCTGAAGCGGGTCAACGAGGTCCTGATAAGCCGAGACAGGTAGTTTGTTAGGCAAGAGGTGCATGCACAGCCACGGATACCCCCGTGTGATCGAGCTGTTGCCGGGCGTGCACGCTGAGTGCGTCTGCTCCAGCTGCTGGTGGCTGTCGGTCGCTGGAATCCCTTATGCATGTGGCCGCAGGCGTTTTTTGCGGATACAAAGTTCAATCTGCCCCTGAGTGAGTGTCATGGGCGGATGCATTTCCCTAGCTCCATTGCGCGGTATGATCACTGCATGGGATCGGCCAAACCTTGGGCGCCGCGGATGAACGGCGCGGTTTAACTCCGGAGTCGAGGGAGCCGTCTGCTGCCGGGCCGCCTAGCCGCTCACGCTCACGCTCACGGCCGAGTGGGGTGGGCGCAGGTTGTTAGCAGCACCTCGGGATGCTCAGGTCCTCAGGTCCTCGCGCCAGGACAATAAGGAACAACATGCATGTGAGGCTGAATAGCGCGCGGTGCAATCGGCGCAGCGATCCCGCAATGCTCCTTTGTGGGTCTGTCGAGCTCCAGTCATGTTCCTCAGCCGGTTTCACCTTCGATGAGAAGCGGGCAAGCTTTCGGGCTTGCATGCGAGACTCGACAAGCTCCCACGCCCTCGACACCTTGTGCCTCTCGTCGCGTAGCTCGCGTCGTGTGGTGAAGGAGAAGCAGTGAGGTGCCTGGACGGATACGGCATCGCTTCGCACTTCCAGACGACAGGTGACATCTCCCCCCCCCACTTCCCGCTCGACACATCGGCTTTTGGGCGACACCATACATCAAACAGTCACAGTCGGCACAGCATGAGCGCGTCCGAGATGAGCGAGAGCGAAGACGCAGCGCCGGCGTTCGAGATGGTCGTGCTGGGCAGTGGAGGTGGTCCACTCGAGACCGACTCGTCTGGGTGCGTGCGGGCTCTTGTCGCCATGACGTCGCTGAACGCAGCTACCTCGTCAAGCCGTACAACAGCAAATGGGAGGACGGCATCCTCGCTCTCGAGGGCGGTGAGCTACAAGCACAAAGGCGGCGGGAATGCATGCTGACGGCAGGATCCGGCCTCGGCGCCCTGGCAGCGCTGTTTGAAAGGAAACCGCCCGGCGACCTCTTTCCCGACCTCGTCTTTCCTGATACGCACAACAACCCCGTCCTCAAAGCCGCCTACGTCTTCTCCCTCCTTGCGTGAGTGACAATGCGGCGATCCACGAGTATCCCTCACGGCAGGTGCTACCTCATCACCCACGCCCACCTGGACCACTGTCACTCGCTCATTCTCCTATCCGGCTCCGTCCCCCCTCGCCCGGCCGCCTCTCCCAGTACAAACTCTCTCCTCACCCCGCCCATGACCGCCAAGGCGCTCGGCGAGACTCCGCCGCCCATCCTTCCCCGGCCACCCGTGTACGGCACGCGCAAGACGCTGGAACGGCTCGCGGCGGCATACGGCGGGGGCCTGTGGCCGGAGCTGGGCACATGGGCGCCGGAAGACGCTGCGCGGGGTAAACGACGGAAGCTGGCCGAGAAGCGGGGCTCGATAACGGGCGACTCGGACCAGATGGGCAGCGGAGGCGGCACAGGCGTGGTCTTTACCCCGTGCGTCGGTTCATAACCCTGATCGCGGCGCTGACTGTAGGATCATCCCGTCCGAAGTGCATAACCAGCTGCATCCCACCCTGCCCATCACGATACGCAAGTTCCACGTCCTGCACGGATGCACCTCGCAGGGGCTGTACGAGTCGTCGGCCATGTTCTTCCGGTACGACCCGAGCGTGATGTCGCCGGCGGCTTCGCGCGGGACGACGCCCCCCAGCGAACAGGACCCGGGCCCGGCGAACCTGCGCGAGTTCCTCTTCTTCGGGGACGTCGAGAGCGACTGGCGGCAGGAGGGCGAGGAGGACTGGGACGTCGACGGCCAGCAGGCCGCGCGGGGGTACAACGAGGTGATATGGGCCGAGGCGGCCCGGAGCTGGGACGCGGGGCGCTTAGCGGGGGTCTTCGTGCGTGGCCGTGTCCTGCTCATACCTGCACATGGCGCGTCGGCTGACGGCAGATCGAGTGCTCGTACGCGAGCGACCGGCCCGCGTATCTCATGTTCGGCCATATTTCCCCTCCGGCGCTGTATCACGAGCTCAAGCGCTTCGCGGGCAAGGCCAAGCCGGCCCCGTGCGTCGTTGCATCTCCACCAAGGGCGGAGCTCACGGCAGATCACCCCTGCGCGGGCTCAGAGTATTCATCACACATATCAAAGACTCGCTCGTGCCCCACCCGTCGGGCAAGTGCGCACGCGAACGGATCATGGCGGAGTTGAGGGAGCTGGAAAGGGATGGTCGACTGGGTGTCGAGTTTGTCGAGGTGAAGAAGGGCGACCGGATATGTGAGTGATCACTCGTCCTCCTCACGGGCTCGCACGCTCATGACAGTGATATGAGCGGGAAAGGGGCTGGGTTGCGTGTCCTGAGGATACGCCCCGAGAGCCAGAGTTGAGGGAAGGGCGAAATCTGTAAGGCTTACTGACCCGGTGTCCGTGTCACACCTCGTGTCTCTTGTATGCAATCTTAGCGCTCCATCACGCAAAGGAATCCCGTGCATGGGCTGTCCGCCTCGCAAACCGCGCCTCTGTCCCGCTCATCCCGCTCTGCACTGTGATACCCCAGACGCAAACACTTCGCCTCCGTCATCCCTCGAGCGCGTCCCCCGCGTACCGCACATCCGCATTCTCCTCCAACCACTCCATCCACTCTTTCAAGTACTTTGACCCCTTGCCGACCGTATCTGAGTCGCCCACGACACACAGCTGCCGCCTCGCCCGCGTCATAGCGACGTTGAGCCGCCTGTACTCGCTCAGGAACCCCACCTCGGACTTTGCATTGGACCGTACCAGCGTGAGAATAATTGCCTGGAATCAGCGTCGACGTATCGAGAGGCCTCCCAGCTCACCTCCCGCTCTTGGCCCTGCAGCCCATCCACCGATCCGATCGTCATCTCGGGATACTCCTCGCGTATCGATTCGGAGATGAGCGACACTTGCGCCTGGTATGGGGTGACCACGGCGATCTCGTCGGGCGGGACGCCCAGCACGATCTAGGTTCAGCCGGAAGCATCAACTAAGCCCGCAGCGCAGCTCACCAATCGGCGCGCCCATCGAACAACCACCTCCGCCTCGTTGGCATTGCTCTTGCTCCCCTCGCTCACTCCGCCACCGAGGTCGTCCCCCTCGTTTCGCTCGTAGAATTCGCACCCGGCCGTATCGAAGAAGACGACGTTCGGCTCCAGGACGTCCTTCGCCTCATCCGAGGTGGTGTCGAGGAGGCCCGGCAGGTCCAGTAGAGTACGCTTGGCGACGCTTGGCGCGGATACCAGTCGATCCTCGTAAAGCCTTTTGCTTGGGAACGAGGCGATCTGCTCATGCATTCTGGCGTCAGCATGATCCGGGTCATGTCGGTTTGTGCTCACCGGTACTGCGTATTCAGGACGCGCTTGATACCGGCGCCATACAACCGCTCCAGTCGATCGAACAGTGTCCGCTCGAGAGTTCGCGGCGGCGACAAGCGAGGCCGTTTGGTGACGTCCATACCATCAAGGTCCGGCGGAGGCGCGGCGCCGTTTGATTCACCAACGGCATCGCCTGCTGCCGCTTCAGTGCTCTGGCTCGACGACACCTGCTCGTTGCCGGCCTTCGGCTCCTTCTTCAGCCTGCCTTTGCTCATAATAGTAGGCGGAAGCTGGCATCAGCAAAATCCAACTCCACCAGCTCACCTGCTGCGGATCGCCGGCCAAGATGAGCTTCTTGGCCTTGAGTATCGGCACCCAGCAGACGGCCTCGACCGCCTGTGTCGCCTCGTCGATGATGCACACGTCAAAGTCGACGTTGTTGAGCTGCTTCGAGCCCGCACTATGGCACGTCGCCAGGACGACCTTGCTTCAGCTTCCTTCACACGAGATGAGGGTATCATCGACTCACCCTCGCGGCGCCCACGACATTCTTCACCACCTTGGCCTCTCGTTGCCGATACCTGCCATTAACTGCGTCCGCGTGCCCGGCGCGCACTCACTCCTTCCGCAGCTCCCTGACCTCGCCCCATTTCTCCCCCCGCTCTTTACCCCTCACACTGCCCCTCTCGCCCTTTTTCTTCCCCAGATCGCTCAGATGCTGCTCGATCTCCCTCCCCACATCCCGCACCAGACTCCCATCATCCCCGTTCGCCGCGCGCCAGTCCAGCGTCTCGCCAATGAGGTCCCGGTGCACGCGAGTGGGGTGGCCCAGGCGCAGGATCGAGCCGGGCGGGAGAAGAGCCGAGTACGGCGCGGTCTGAGCGAGGGAGTGCAGGCGGAGCAGGATGTTGTCGAGTGCGAGGTTCGAAGGTGTAGTGACGAGGATGCGGGGCGGGGTGGCTGATGAAGAGGAAGGCCGCGAGAGGATTTGAAAGATGAGCTCGACGAGCGTGTGCGTCTTGCCCGTCTGACTATCAGCTGGATCCCCACCCGAAGCAAGACACGCACGCCGGGCGGACCATGTATGCAAGCTACGTGGTCGGCCGTGAGGCAGAACTCGATCGCGTCCTTCTGCGAATCGTTCAGGCGGTCTCCCAGCCATTGAACCGGCTCGCTCAAACTCTTCGACCAAGTAGGAGGTGACCGGCTCAGGAGCACATCGATGAGGTGTTGGTTACCTGCTGTGCTGCTCTTCAAGCTCGACTCGCCGTTGATACCCGCGTGGTCCGGAAGGACGATCCGCCGGAGATGTTCAAGCGTCCGCCGCATGCGGTCGAACGTGACCGAGTTGGCGAGCTTCAGCCTGAACATGAGCTCCAGGCCCGAGCTTGTTGAACATCTTGGCCGTGGCTCACAGTCTGACCCGCTCCGGGAGGTCCACCTCCTTCGAGCCGTCCACCGCCAACACAATCTTCTCCCTCGATACCCTGTACACAATCCCCTCCACGCCCGGCTCGTCATCGCTCCCCGCCTTCGCCTTCTTCTTCTTGGCCCCTTCAGCCTGATGCGGCTCTATCCGCGCGGGATCGCCCGTTCTACAATCAGCACTGTCCCACGGGGACCGGGAACGAGATAGCCGTACCGAAAGGTATGCGGAGGAAAGTGCGGCGAGGTATGATACGCCGATGGCCGATGCAGCTCGACCATCCTATCGTCAGCTCACTGACACCACATCCATCTCCACCCTCACGTCTTCCCGCCCAGCCCCACATTGATAGCGCTCACTCCCAGCCCACCGAGGCTCAGGCCCTTCCGCTCCAGCTCCTTTGGCGAGCACTTCGAGTTGAGTAACCTCGTCTGTTCCTCCTCGGCATCCCGCTCTAGCTGCAGGAGCTCCGTATGCGCATCGAGAAAGGCCTTGATATCATCATCGGACGGCGCAATGGGCTGCAGGAGCGGCGGGGCGGGGAGAGAAGACGACATGGAGGGCGTATGTGATTGAACATCAATCACAAGCAACCATTCTGGCGAAGACACCCTCCACCTCCATCGCTTAACTCGCCTATATGTCGTCAGTGATCCACATGCTCGGCACCATTACCGTCCCGTGGCATGTCGTCCTCCATGCAGACAACTCAGGTGCATTATATGCCGACTAGTCGCTCGCCACAAGCTGCCTTCTCCCTGCACCTCCCCGCCTCTGACCTAACGCTATCTAAATAGTTTTCGCAAACGCGATGAACCCGCTCAGACCCCTAAACGCCCCCTTCTCCGTCAACCCATGGTCCATCAACGTCTTCCCCTCGCTGTCCCTCCACACTCCATCGGGCGAGACCAGGCCGTACTTGATCGTGTTTTGGTTGCTCAGCAGCGTGTCCATCATCTCCGCAATGACTTGCTGCGGGTCAGCGAGGCTGATTCGTTCCTGATCAGCATCACTCGCTTTGTTGTCAATCATCACGTTGACCTCTTGCGAGTGGAACCAGCTCTGCGAGTCTGCCATCAGTCTCCCTTCCCTGCAAGTCTGCCTCCCGCACCACTCACCCTGATTGCCATTCCCAATAATCATAACCTCGTCGTCGTACGCCGCAAACTTGATATGGCAATTCCGCTGCTTCTTCACAGCGTTCAACGGCCGCACCTGGTCTTTGCCAGTATACCAGTACACCTTGAGGTATTGCTCCTTCTTCTCCTTGCCCAACAGCTTGTACAGCCGGTCCACGACCTCTTCATTCGTCCCACCCTGGAACGGGATCGACTCGCCCTTGTCGTTGAAGCCTAGGTCGAGGAGGAGGATGACGTCGACACCCCGCCGGCAAGCCTGTTTGATGGCGCGTACGATCGGGCGGGCGTTGAGCGTGGGCGTTTGACTGGGCTCAGTGCGCCTCCTGGGTGCGTTGAACATTGCACACTCACACAAAGACCTTTCTCTTGGCGTACCGGAATCCCGCAAGCCACGCTGCGTTCTGCGGATTACGTATATCTGTCATCAGCCCGGTTCTCCTTCACGTCGAGACCAGCGCACCATGGTGTCCCGGGACTGCGGTCAGCGTCGCCCCAAGCTCATCCAATCACTCACATCCGTGCGGCTTGCGACAGCACATGGCGATGGGGAACGGCTCATGCGGGGCATGTACGACATGCGGTCTGAAATTGTCGAGGTCGTCTGAATCCTCGACCGTCGCCCACGCCTCGCTCAGCACGCCCGCCGCGTCTGCCGTCAGCTGAAGTCTTTCGACTAGTTCACCGACGCACTGAACATCTTGGACATCTGGAACATCCGCTTGCTGCCCCTTCCCTCGGGCAGTTCAGTCTCAACGCGGGTGATCGCCGGCCGCTCCGGCGTGTCATCTCCGACTACACCAGCGTCGCCCACCACCCCCACCGTGGTTTTCATCTCCCCGGGCATCTGCGCCGAGAGCGGCAGCGCCTCACCCACGTCATTCCTCGGCGTCGCGATGATGTCGTCTCTCGGCGAGCCATCAAGCACCGGTCCGGCGCGACCGCCATTGGCCTGGCCGGCCGCTTCGCTGCCTGGAGCCCGCGTCGACGTCCAATCCGCCGGCGACTCCGGGATATTCAACGTCGACACGGCCGGCGACGAGACGAATGCCCCCTGCGCCGGGTCCGCGAACCTCGCCTCGCGCTTCGACTGACCCGACTTCGCCGTCAGAGGTGAGTCGATCGCCTCGCCATCCCGATCAAACAGCCTGCCCGAGCCATCTACCGCGTCCGTGTCGAGGAAGAGCACATGCGGCTTGGGTTTCTTTTCCGCGTCGCCCGAGTCACCATTCACAGCTTTTGGAGCGGGGTACGTATGCGCCTTGATAGGCGTGTCGCCAATAACCGTAGGGGTGCTGGGCGCCTCGGAAGGGTCGGGCAGCGTGCCCGCCGTAGCATTCTGCGCCGTGATCGCGTTTGTCTCCTTGTCGAATTCTGGAATCAGCGCTGCACATTCACCAGACATACGCAACTCACCATCTTTCCGCCCACCCGCCTCAAAGCTCGCCCGCCGACTCGGTGCGCGACTCCCACTCCGGCTCGGTGCCCTACTACCACTTCTACTCGGCGCGCGACTTCCTCCCAAGCCCCACCGTTCCCGAAACTCCCGCAGCTCGTGCATCGCATTCTCCGCGCGCTTGTTCAGCTCCTCACCCGGCTTCCAATCCGCCAGACTCTGCCGCTGCTTGTCCATCGCCTTGTACACGGCATCGCGAAACCGATCTAGGCCGTGCTCGTCGGACAGCGCCCGCTCCGCATCGGCGTCTTTCGTCTGCTTCCGCAGCAACAGCCGTGCCGCTTTGGCTGCTTTCAGAATCTCAATGTCGTCAAAGTACGGGTTGTGGTCTTGGAACAGGTATCGCGTGTTGCCGTGTCTGTCGACGGGCGGTTGATACGGCTTTTCCATGCAGGGCAATGGCGGGGAGAGCCTGTTGTACCACGAGTGCAGGGCGACTTCGTAGAATGAGTCGACGATGGGGCCTTCGAAGTGCGACATGAGCTCGAGGTTGGGCCGGTCTGCCGTCAGTTGTGGTCGCTGAAGCTGGGCTCACCTTGAATGTTGTTGCTGTTCAGCAGGGCGACCTTTCTGTCGACAATGAGGAACTTGGCATGGAACGTGCCGAGCAGGACTCGATGGAAGTTCTATCATCAGCATGAGACACTCTAACGGGGTGATACACTCACAATGACCTCCATGTCCAGTCCAGGCACGTCGTCCTGCCCCGGCAGATCCAGCGGCGTCCACCCCTCGGGCTTGACCGGCGCATGCGAGTTCCACAGCTGCTCCCATGATCCTCGATCGTACATGATCTTGACCACCACTTTCGGCCGCTTCTCTTTGAGCACCAGCGCAGAAAGATCCTTCAGCGATTTCGTGATGGTGTTGACACTATTTGACGGTCTGATGTTAGGGTCAAAGCACGGTTCACTGCGCCCGACTCACTGCCAGTAGTTGGTCGCGAGGAAGACCTCTTTCTGCGCGCGTATGATGACGTCCCGATAATGTTGCATGATGTCGGGAATAAGCGAGATGATGGACAGGGGCATCGTGGTTGTCGAGCCGAGCAAGTCGGGGGGTACGAGGCCGGAGAGTGGGTCTCGCTCGAGCGTGGGCATGAGGGACAGGTACATCTGCGGTCAGTCTGGCCTTGCGTCCTCTCGTCACACTCGACATCCCCGCACCAACTCACCTTCCAGAACAGCTCGCTGACGATCACACCCTCGCCCTCCTCTCCCTCAAACTTCCACCCCGCTTTCCTCCTGAGCTCCTTGCCCTCCGCCTCCCACTTGGCCATCTCCTCCTTGGTGAGCCCGTCGATCACGCTGTGCTTCACCCGGAACCTCCGTAACAACCGGAAGAGGGGATTCGGGTGAGGGAACTCGGCGCGGATCGCCTTTGAGACGGGGTGCGAGGGGTGCTGGACCAGATGCGTGGACAGCATCTTCTTCCGGGGCTTAGCCGGCGAGGTACCGCCTGGTCCGGCGGAGGGTGGAACGGGTTGAGGATATGCGCTGGGCTTGGTGATGGGCGCGGTGGATGTGGTGGGTGATGAGGGCGCGGTCGACTTGGCGTGGGGGTGCGAGTCGAAGCGGGGCGAGGCGGACCGCTTGGGCAATCCATTGACAGGCGGGTGTGTCACTCCGTTCGCACCGGAATTGGTCTCGCGCATCTCGAGCGCCGGCCCGAGCTCGATGGGTGTCGAGTCACGCATAGTAGGCGACAGCGCTGTGATCGTTGAAAGTCAATGTCGAATGTTTTCCGCTGGGCAACGAAGTCGCCCGTCCTGATGATGCGGCCGGACAAGATGCGACGCCGACCGAACGTGACCCCTCTGAAATCCCCCTAGTGCGTCAGGCGCTGTGCCAAGTCGGGTGGATCTTCGCGGCTGTCGGCGCTTGTGTCCTGCGGGGACGAGGCGGGCGCGATGGGCGACGGACGAAGCGGACAGCAGCGACTGCGAGTTCGGGGTGAAGATCGTCCTGAAGTTCCAAGGTCGACAAGCTTGCACGGGGGTGGTGGAGCCAAATACCAGATGTGATGCAGGGATGTGATGATGTGTGCCGTGTTATGCGCAGTCGATGGGTGACTCTTCGCGGGACCGTCCTAACCGGCTGTTTCGCTTGGCGCCTTTGCCGAGAGAGTGATGCGCTGCCCCTACCGTACACGAGGCAACTGGGGTCCTTTGCGTCGGTCCTACCTTGATTGCTGGTGGTGCCGAGTGGGAGAGCCTGACACGCTCTCACCTGGTGATCTATCTTTGTGCACTGTGCTGTGCTGTGCTGTGCGCGTGGACATTGCGGGCCGAGACGAGACGGAACAAGATCAACCTGGCCGAATGCGTCCACACGGCATCGTCATGACCTAATCCGGTAATTCCCCGTCCGACCCGAATTTCCCCCTCTCCCTCCCTCCTCTCGTCATCTCAGTCGTCCCCTTAGATATCAGTCGCGTAAAGGCACGGCCTACAACATGATCGTCTGCTATCTCGCGTCACTTGAGCCACATGCATGGGTCACTGCCTCGCGACGTTTATCCATCTTCCGTGCCACCCAGTCACAGGCAACACGGTTCCCTGCAGCGAAAGTATGCATAATATCCTCGCCACGCTCCTTGACACTCCCTCACCCCACAGGCCGGACCGCCTACTTCGCCTCCTCCCGAGTAGCATGTATCGCCGCAGGGCCCATCGAATTATACTGGATCTTGTTCACGCTCAGCCCCGGATCCGACAGAAGCGCCTATACGTCAGCCGCACGCCATAGCCCGTGAGAGTGGACTCGCCTTCGCCGCCATGCTAGCGCCGAGGAAAGGCGCGAGGTCGCCCGACTCCCCCTTGTAGTTGACAAAGTAATCGGGTATGCTCAACAGCCGCACTTTGGTCGGTTGCACATCGGTGGGGATGTCCGAGCTGGACACGAGGAACGGGGACAGGAATGTTGTCAACGCCGGGGCGAGTGCTATCGTCAGCGTGGCTCATTTCCTGGCGGGCTGGAGTCGGAATCCCGGGCACGGTCGCACGTCACGAGAGCAAACCCAGACTCACTTGTGATCCCCGCCAGATCCCCGACCACGCCCACCCCGTCCCAGATCGCAAGCCCCTCGACGCCTGCACGGGCGATCGCCCTGCCCATAGCCTCCACGACGCTCTCCCCGCCGTCCACACCCCTGAACAGCGGCTCGACCAGCCGGTTCCGCACCGTACCGACTTTGACCTCCTTGCTCAAGCTCGGTAGCGTGACGAGCACGACGTCCGCGTCCGCCGCGGCCTGGGCGGCTTGAGCCGCTTGCGCAGCTTGCGCCGTCGCCTTTTGCTGTGCGGCAACCTGGGCTGCTTGCGATTTCTTAGACTTGTTGGGGTTGGCTGCGGTGGGTGGGTCGCCGACGAGGCTGCAGGTCAGCTCGGCTAGCGCGGGGGCGAGCAGCCGGGACGAGATCATCGGTGGGAGCAGGTGCAGGGGCGAGTCGAGCGAAAGCTAGACCTTCGGGCCGAGATGAATGAATGAATAGCTGCACCGCAGACGTACCGCTTCGCCACGTCGAATGCGCCCTCGTCGTCCTCCTCTTTCCCCTGAATGACGACCTTCTGCCCAGAAGCCGTCAAGACATCCACCTCGACGTCCCCACTGAACACGCCCCGCCAGAACGCCTCGTTCAGCTCATCCAGCAGCTTGTCCTTCTCGCCCGCCTCCCATTTGATACCGTCCGCTTCCGGTCCGTCGACCGCATCCTCACCCGCACCCGCCTCGCCATCCTGCACCTTGCCCGCGGCCAGCGCCAGCTCCCGCTCCACCGCCTTGTCCTCGCCCAGCAGCCTGCGCGTATACGCCTCGCAGTGCGCCAGTCCCACCGGCGCGACCGTGGTCCATTCGTTCCGGGCGATACTATCGACGACGAGACTGACGTGCGAGGCGTGCTTGCCGAGGTGCACGACCACGCCGCTGGTGGTGTTGAGGGCGTAGCTCGCTGCGAGCGCGGCGGGCAGGATGGACAGGTATGCGATCCCCAGCGACTCGAACGCGAGCTGGGTGTAGAGCTCGAGGGTGGAGATTGGGTTGGACTGGCTCGGCGGGGGCACGAGGATGAGCGAGGTGGGTGGGGTAGGGCTGTTGAACAATGCCACGAGGTGTTTGCTGGAGTCAGCGCTGTAGGAGAAAATCGGGTGCCCGTTGAACGACGTGGTAGCGAGAAGAGGGACGGATGCACCGGTCACATTTGTCGTGATCCTTCCGAGCACTGCCGCCCTACGACCGCCGGTCGAGCGCTGTATGAAGTCAAAGAACCCGCACTCACAGGACGAACTCCCTCCCCGTCCAATCCTCCTCCCCCGCCGCTCCTCCACCACTCCGAAAAGGCCACCTCACCTCCCACTTATCCGCAAAGTCCCCGCTCGCCCGCGCCGTGTCCAACTGCGCACCGACGATCCACCCGCTAATCGAAGACGACGAAGCAGACGTCGTCGCCGGCGCGGTGCTCGACTCGCCCTCGCCGTGCGTATCTGTCCTGTGCGCCCGCGGCACGGCATAAGCTGCGGATAACGT
>CAUG01000544.1:0-20666 GCA_000442785.1 Papiliotrema flavescens NRRL Y-50378
CCCCCCTTCCCCCGCGAGCCCATCTACTTTGACGGAGATCCAGCCATGTCAGATCCTGACGCGCTACCCTCAATACCTCATGCCGGTCCATCATCGACCGCCTATGCCGCCTCGACAACCGCTTCGACCGTCGGCGGCGCCGGCTCGTCCCGTCGAAAGCCCCCCAGACCGGCCGTGTCGCTCGGGCTAGAGGACGAGGTCGACTTCGGTTCCGATGAGGATCTCATGGAAGTCGTCGGCGAAATCTCACTACCAGCAAGTCAGGCATGGTACCCGGGTCGTCCCGAGTCTCCTCCCAAGGACAAGCCGAAGAAGAAAGGGCTCGGACTAGGCTCGAGCCACCCGGCCGGAACCAAGTCTCGTACGGGGCTCTTTGGGAAAGATAGGGACAAAACCAAGGTGAAGGGGCTGGAGGATGCGAGGCTGATGAGTCTCGACGAAATGGCGGGGCGACCGAGTACGGTCGACCTGCATAGCGGGCCCAGTATGCCGAGTCTGGTCGGTGGAGGAGGGCGGCGGAATCGCGAGGCGTCGGAATATAGTGGAGACAGCAGTATCAAGACGTCCAACTCTGCGCTCGGTCTACCTGGAAGTCGAAGGCAGAAGGTGTTTGGCAAGTTGTTCGGTGCTGGCGGGAAGAAGTCAGGCAGAGAGCCGGGCGTCGATGTACAGGGTAGGATGGGTAGCGAGAGCGTGGAGAGCTTTGGCAGCATCAGCCGCCTGAGCGAGGCATGTGAGCCTGCACATACTTGAGCGGACTTTGAGTGGTCCCGGCTGATAATAGCATCCAACGCTCGCTCAATCTTGATCACGCCTGCTCACGTCCCACCAACGCATACACCCTCTTCGCGTGTCTCGACCGACCCGCCGAGCAGCCTGTCAAGCGTGCCGCGTACGCCGTACTCGGTCGATCAAGCCCAAGGCCATGGGCGTCGGAACGGCTCCGGATCCACAGCGGCATCGGCGCATAAGCAGACGTCCAGCGGAGACTCTGCTGCTATCTCACTTATGCGACGGCCGTCCACTTCGGCTTCGGAATTGACCTCGACGGAAAGCCCGGACGCAAACTGTCAGCCATCGCCTACGAAGCCTGGTAGACATGATGCGCAGGTGTCGTGCGCGGACGTCGGAGCGCTTTCGGCGGTCACTAGGTCCAGGAGCAAGTCAGTCGAGCGGAAGAACAATACTGCCGCGAATGGCATGAGCGGCCATTCTGCGCCGCCGTCCGCGTACACTCCCGTCCTAATGAGTCCCCCGGTCCACCCATCCATCTCAACTCCGGCGGGATCGTCGATGTATGATGCCCTCTTGCCTAGCTTTCCCACCGCCGAAATCGCCATTGAGGGCATCACCATCCTCACTGCGACGGTCTTCCGCCGCGTGCCCGGATCGGGCAGCATAACTGAAAAGCGCCTCAAACCCGGTACAGCCAGCTCGACAGCCAGCACCTTCGGCGCTTCCAAGAAGCCAGTGTGGCAGAGCCACCAGCTCGTCCTGACGGCCTTTCGCATCAACGACAGCACGCCCCGTCCGACGCCCAACCTAAACGCAGGGGAACGCCAGAGGCAACCGTCCGAGACGCGCACGGTCGCGCACTTGCACTTGTTTGGGCAACCGCAGCAGAAGCCAACGAGCCGGCCCACGTCCGTGAGCATGGGCACTGCGAGGAAACCGATAACTGCTGTGGAAGGCATACCTCGGGTCGAGCTGGAGAGGCAAGAGATCACTGCCGGGACAAGTGCTGGCGTGTGGGAGAACGACGATGCTGAGTCGGGTTCTGCAGTCGGACGGAAGTGGGTGCTGAGAGTCGGATTCGAGGGGGAGCCGGAGGAATGGCTGTGCGACATGCCTACGGGGTGAGTACTTGGATCACCCAGGGATGACCTGATCGCTAGAGACACGCTGTTCGAGTGGGTTCGGCAGATCAAAGCACACGCCACGGTCATCAGGTAAGTCATTGTGGGTGTGACTGGAGCAAATCGCACTGACCGCCAGAGCCGAAAGATTGGGGTACGGCCGGGCTCTCCGCCAAGCCCACATGAACGGACACGAGGACCTTAACCTCGAATTGGAGCTGCACGAGCAGGGTCTCAAGGCGACTCCTCGGGCGATCGGTACATCTCTATTACCCGACTCGTCCGTCCCGACCGAACTGTACAGCAGCGAGTACGGTCACGCGCAGGGATACCAGCCCGGTCTGCTCTCGCCGGACCGAGCCGTCATCCCCGACTCGCCGCACGGCGTCTCCATGCGGGACTTCATGACGCGCAAAAGCCTCTCTCCGCGGGGACAGGACCTGGCTACTTTCCTTGACAATGCCGATATGGACTGGCAAATTCGGCAAGCCGAGAAGAGCCGCATGGAGCGACAGGCCCGCAGCGAGGCGGGAAGCCTTGCAGGCGATATGGCCACGCTTGAGTTCGTCAGCCGACGCATGTCGATCTGCGCGCCACCTCGTCCCAGGACGCCGAAGTACGATGATCGGGCAGCGCAGGATCGCAGTCCGACTAAGACTGGACGAAAGGCCCTGTCGCTGGCTCCTGCAGGACCAGCTCCCGCGTGTCAGCTACCTATTCCGCCGTTCAGCGTGCCTGTCCCGCCGGTCCCGCCTCTACCGCCCCTCTTGCCCGCGCCAATGGTGGCTCTGCCCGCTACGCCCTCTTCCAGTGGCGGCACTCCCATCACGCCCGCCCAGGCCACTGCAGCGACCATGCCGCCTCTTCCGGCCGTGCCCCTTGCGTCGCCCGCGCAATCGACGCCTGGACGGGAGCACATAACGCCAGAAGTCGCCAGCCAACTGTATCTCCCGGATGGTCATGCAATTAACGGAGGCAGGGCCACAGCTGACCACGCCGCGGACATGGGTGCGCGCATGCGCAAGCTGTCAACGACGGACGACGGACGACCGGAAAGCGCGGTGCCCATTCCGCCGTCGTCGTATGCTGGTTCGACCATTGATGACGCAGAGAGCATCACGAGCGGAACATCGTCGCAGCAGAGGATGAAGAGGCGTACGCAGAAGCAGCCAGCGATGGACTTGAGTGAGTTGTGCGGCGGTGATCAGGCGAGAGCTGATGTCAGTGGCGGAGTTGAGCTCGAGGCCGGAGATGAACTTCCCAAAGCCTGGAGCAATGAGCGATGACGCCAAGGTTGTGGTTGATGAGAACCGGCCTAGGAAGATCCGCTTCGGTTAAACGGCATGGTACACGACGATCTCGGTTGATGCGGCGATGGTGATGAAGACGAGACGAATGGTCCCGATCGTCTCCACCCAAAGGGACCGAGTGAGTTGCGCCGGGCGAAGACGACAATACGACACGAAAGATACATTCCCGAACGACACACGACGACTCACGACAGGGTCACTGAAAGACGCAGATGAGGTATTTTGATTGCGAGGAGAGATAGAAAGCATTTAGTGAGAGCCTACCCCTTTTGACCCTATTATGTCGACCTCACTCCAGCGTGAGGGATCTCTGCATCAGTATATACTGTAGTCAACGATAAGCCATGGAAGATATTATGCATGTTTATAAACGCTCTACTTCTTCCTCGTCACCTCCGCCTCGTCGTCATTGTCGTCAGGTCATCAATCGCGCCGCAGCATCCGCTTGTTCAGCCGATGAGCTACCGCTTGCCCAGGACGTCCAGGATCGTCTTGGCTGAGACGCGTATCGCCTCGCGCCGGTTGAACTCGAGGTTGGCCTGCCGCTCCGCAAACGCCGTGAGCTCCTCGATGGTCGGTAAGCGGGTCTCTGGTGCGCCGGCGACGGCAGCGGCTTCTGGCAGACCGGGCGGGGCGGGCTCGGCGAGAGCAGGTGCGGCGTTCGTGATTGACGTAGACGTAGACGTAGATACTGGGTGGGGCGGTGGGACGGTCGTCGACCGGTCGGCGGTGCTGTGAGGTTGGCTGGGTTGTGCTAGTTGCGCTGGCGCTGGGACCGGAGCCGGGGCCCAAGGGACCGCTTGCGAGAGCGGTGAGGGCAGAGCACCGATCAGCGTCGTCGTGGCGATGTTCTGGAGATTGCTTAGTAGCTGGATGTCTGCGGGTCAGATGCTGTCCGAAGCTTTATGGCTGGTCTTTGATCTAGCAGGCTGGGGAGCGGCAGCTTCAACTCGTCGATATAGCGCCTCACGATCCCCAGGGTCACCGCTTCACAGACGAGGTACCTCCCCCACCTGCCCTTCATGGGTCACCGAGCTGGACTCACATTCGAGGTGCAGATCTGTCATCAGCCCCTGTCTATCGCCACGGACCGCTGCAGCTGTGATCGGCAAGCCAAGCACTCACATTCGATCCTGCTCAAACCGCCCACGCCCACTTGCATCCCCTCACTCCTTCCACCCTGCCCGGTCCCACTCGCAGCATGCGCTCCATCCGTGCCATTCCGCCCCTCCGCGCCCGAGTCCTCCGAGCCCTGTCCACCGCCCGGCACAGGCTCAAACAAGCCCTGCTCCATCCGCCCAATCTCCCCTAAGACAACCATCAGCCGATCGACAATCGCCCCCGCCGCATCCAGCCCGCGCCGCATCAACCCCACTTCATCGTTATCCTCCGCTCGCGGGAGTCCCCCCAGTCCATCAAAGTTCCCGCCGGGGAGAGTCAGCCCCGATACATTCTGCCCGAAGTTCGGCGTGGGCGTGAACCCCGTACCGCCCATCCAGGGTGTCCCGCCTCCAATCCCATTGCCAGCACCCAGCGCATTTGCGCCGGCGCCGGGCCCGCCCAGCCCGCCAAACGGCGAGGTTGAGGCCGGGAACGAGAGCGACGTGAGGGGAAAGGGCGTCGTCGAAGCCGGGTTGGACGGGATGGAGAAGGGCAGAGGGGACGGCCCGGTACCAGCTCCCGAGCCGAGGAAGTTGGGGTTGAACAGCTGGCCGTTGGCGTTCGGAGCGGCAGTCGAGCCCGTAGCGAAGGACGCGGGAGGGGCTAGTGGGAGCTGCGACCCTCCTGGCGTCTGCGACGCCTGGGCAGGCACGGAAGACGGGTTGGGGAAGGGCGAGAAGGACGGGAAAGGGAAGGGCGAGGACGTGGGCGGGAAGGGCGAGGTCATCTCGTTAGGCTCTCTGACTCCGTCGGTGATGTAGTATGGAGATGCGCTGTCTGTGTCCCAGATCCAGCGCGTCGGCTTGAGCTGTACCAGCAGACCAGTTGTTGCTGACTGAGAGAGAGGACAACGGAGTTTGAACACGGCAGACAGCTCGTCTGGAATCGCCAAAACAGAGACTGAACCCGCAGGTCAACCGGGTTACGCGACCGCGCTGATGTCACGTGTCTTCTACTCTACGTCGACGTCCAGCGACATCATCCCTATGCACCCATCACAGACAGCCTCGGAGCAAAGTAACACTCTGTGGGAAGCTTTATTAACGAGTCTCGTGCGTGGTGACTACTGCATGCCGAGATGGCTATTGATTGAGTGATATCTCGATGATGGCTACTCCTCCCAACCTCCGCCCTAGGTCCCTTTCCTCCCACGTCCTCCTTCTTCATCCAGGCCGATCCAGCCCAGTATGGTAACAGAACGGCACATCCTCCTAGCTGATGATAGGGGCGGACTTGGGTCCGGTCGGCTGAACAGCTTTGAAGATGCTCGGCTTCGGTGCCGTGGGCGGCGCCGCCGCTCCGTTCGCCTTAGGCCCGCTCTGTCCCTGGCTTTGGCTTGGCTTTCGTTGCTCTTGTTGGCCAGACCCGGTGCGTTGGCCCGTTGCATTGGCTCCGCCTCGCCCTCCCCTTCCGCCGCTGCCTCCCCTTCCGCCGTTCGCCGCTGCGCCTCTCGGCGCACCACGCGTCAAACCCCGCGTTCCACCAGTACCGCGCGTCAGCTGCTGCGGGCCCTTTCGGACCTTGACCTCGAAACCATCGTCATCGACAACCTTCGCCCCCGGCGCAGCTTGCGACTGTCCCTGTGATGGCTGCTTCGGCTCTCGCGGCTGTCGGGGCGGACGCTGTTGTCGAGGCGCTCGTTCTTGCTGCTGCCCGTCTTGATCCTGGCCCTGGCTCTGCGACGGCTGCCGTCCGCCCTGTCGGGGTCGGTTCTGGCCACCTCGTCCTCGGCCCTTGCCGCGACCGGCCTTCGGTGACGATTTATCCCGCGAAGACGAGCCTTCCGCGGCGGCAGCACTGTCCGTCGCAGATGTTGACGCTCCCAATTGTTCGGTCGTTTCGGTAGAAGCCAGCGTGTCTGTCTCCGTGATAGCTGAGGCGAACTGCGTCGCAGCTGCCTGAGCGGCGCCTAAGAAGTCCTCCTCGTCGTCGAGATCGGCCCAGCTGCCCGTCGGGGCGGGAGCGAAGTTGGACGGGGCACGAGAAGCGGCAGATGGTCGCGACGCACTGGCTTCCTCAAGTGGGGGCTGCTGGCCGGAGGTCTGCGAGTCAGCTCGTATTATGATATATGGACGTCAGGCAGCATACCTGGTGTGCCTCGAGGCTGGGGACGATCTCATAGCTCTGCTCGATGGGGTCATCCTTTAGATCATCGGCCGGTTCGGTCGCCTTCGCCTGCTCAGCCCCGGCCGCCGCCGGCACCTCCAGCTCATCCTCCTGCAGGAAGTTTATAGTGGTCTTTTTGGGCTGGTGAGCGGAAGCATGACCATTCGCGCCCGACGACGGCCCGTCCTCTTGCGAGACGACAGGTTCTGGCGCTGCCTCTGTAGCTGCCTCGACAGACTCGGCCAGGGCGGCACCGGAAAAGTCCGCGTCAGCCGCCGGCTCCGCAGGGGTCTCCGTGGCGGACTCGACGGTCTGTGCCGGGGTGGGAGTAGGCTGGGCGAGGATGTCGAGCAGGTGGTGGACACGGTTGTTCTCCTCATCTTCGCCGTTCGGTCCCGAGACCAGCAGGTCGAGCACTACCAGGGCCGCTTCTCCCTCAGAAAGGAGGTCCTCGTATAGCCGTCCGACACGGATGACATCCGTGGCCTGAACCTCGTCCGAGAGGTTGTCGGGGAGGTCGAGAGGAGCGAAAGTGAGGTGTTCGTGATCGCTTGCCCGAGCCGGGTGGAGGAGGCCGTAGAGTCTGAGGAAGAGCGAGAGGGGTTTGGCGAGCGAGGCCTAGTATCAGCCACCGCGCCCAAAGGGAGCTCAGAAATGCCCACTTTGTACTGTTCGGTGCTAGACCCAGCCTCGGCGAGCGCAGCTGCTCGAGCGGCGTCGATCGCCTCGCGCAGCTTGGCCGACTGGATGAGCTCCTGCTCCTGCTGCGTCAGCCAACCCTAAACAGTTGGGACCTGCCGAACCCACCTCGACGGGGCCCTTATCCCGCACCAAGTCCTCCAGCTCCTTGTATGCTCCTTCAAGTGCCGGGAGAGCAACGAGCGCGGCCCGCTGATCCGCGTTCAAGGTGTTCACGTCCTGCGCGGCGTAGGCGCGGTACCGTTGCTGTTCGTCAGCTCCAGCCGTCGCGCTCACGCGAGCTGAGCGTCAACGCACCAGCTTCTTGCCAAGCTGCTTCATCCGCTTAAATATGACCTCCTCGACGGGTCCGCGCTGCCGAGCGGCCTTGTCCGTCGGGATGGAAGCTACCTCGGGGGATGGGTCCGGGTTGACGTGGGTGCCATGGGGCTTGGACCCCGATTTCGAGGAGGACGACATGGTGAAAGGTTGAGTATGGATGTTGGCAGCTGAGATGTGATTCTGACTCGTGCTTTGATGCCTTGACAGATCCGTGTGAGTGAAGATCCGCTCGCCGATGATGACGACTCGAAGTGCGAGTAGTCGGTCGAAGCTGCTGGACGCCTGGCGTGGAGGTCGGTTAGTCGGCCAGTCACAAGATCGCCGGCCGGGTACATTACGTAACCACCTGTCACCCGCTCCTGCTGATCTTTCTTTGTCTCTACGGGTTCAGCATTTCTCGCTGCAGATATTCGATTGCAACACAGCATGTCAGGCTTCCAGCTGCCTCCCGGATTCACCCCTTCAGCAGGACCGTCTGGTGGGAATGGCGGTGGAGGAGGACAGAAGGGGCAGTCAGCGGAGGAACAGGCTGCTGCGCGGGAGCGGGCGGCTGCCCAGGAGGAGATGAAGAGGTCGATGATCAGCACGATGCTGGAGCCGGCGGCGCGGGAGCGACGTAAGTTATCTTCCCAGGACATATCGAGCATGCCCAAGAATGGTCGAGCGCTCAGAGCTGACGGCAGTCTCACGCATATCACTGACCCGCCCCGAGCTTGGGCGAGGAGTCGAGGAGCTACTTGTCCGCATGGGCCAACAAGGGCAGATCCGGGGAAAAGTGACGGACGAGGCGCTGAAGGGATTGCTTGAGCAGGTGAGTTCTGGCACGAACAAAACTCGAATGGAGCTAAGCCCTAGGTGTCCGGACCAAGTCAGGCCAAGGCGCCCACACCTACCGTAGCTCCTTCAGCCCGCACGAAGACTCTCGGCGGAGGTATCATTGTGAGTCTGCTTCATGCGATCATATCGTTACCTCGTGCTCACGGCAGATCCAACGAAAGGGCGACGACTCGGACTCTGACGAATACGACTTGTAATGATGCACCTTATATGTGAACAAACCGCACCAGATTCCCAACAAGTCACGCCAAAGCCAGCCGTCTCCCCGATGGACACCCGACGCGCCAGTGTATATATGCAGATGCATCCGTACAAAGTCTGTCGTGATCCCAAACCCAGCAGCCCATCTAAACAACAACGGTCCAGACTCGGACGAGGTTGTCGGAGAAACCAGCGAAGAGGGTCTGACCGTCGGCGGACCAGGCGAGCGAGGTGCACTCGGGCTTTCGGGCGCCCTCGGCGAGGTCGGCAAAGTCCGGTCGGAGGTCGTCGACGATCGACTTGGACTCGAGGTCGAAGATCTTGATCGACGAGGCGGTGGCAGCGCAGAGCCAGTATCGGTTGGGCGAGAAGACGAGCGAGTTGACAATGTCTCCGGCCTCGAGCGAGTAGAGGTGCTTGCCCTCGTTGAGGTCCCAGAGCATGGTGATGCCGTCCTTTCCGCCCGAGGCGGCGAGGGAACCGTCGGGGGAGACGGCGAGGGTGTTGATGTAACCGGTGTGGCCGAAGTGGTTGGTCTTCAGCTTGCACTTGTTAAGCTCCCAGACCTGGTTGTCAGCACTGCTCGGCACAAGCGTAACAATCATGAATCAAGAAAGATTGGTAGGAGATCAGAGATCTTGGTGATATAGTTGGTCTCATAGGCGAACCTCTGAAGTAGCAAATATATGTTGTCACATCACATCGGGGAGGGGAGGGGTGGGAGAACAAAAATGGACACAAGCTCACCTTGACGACCTTGTCCCAACCAGCGGAGACAATGACGGGGATGACGGGGTTGGGGGAGAATCGGACGCACGAAACCCTGCTCATCAGCATCATCTTCCTTTCCTTCCCAGCCACACTACTCACCACTCGGAGTGGCCATCGTCAACAATGTTGAACTTGCACTCGCCGAGGGTGTTCCAGAGCTTGATGCTTCGGTCTCGCGAGGCGGAGACAATCTGTCGGTTGTCGGCCGAGAACGAGACGGAGAGGACGTCGCCAGTGTGGCCGACGAACTTTCGGGTGGTGAGGCCGGTGTTCAGGTCCCAGAGTCGGAGGGTCTTGTCCCACGACGAGGAGAGGGCGAACTGGCCGTCCGAGGAGATGGCAACGTCGGACACGAAGTGGTTGTGGCCGTGGAGGATCTTCTTGGGGAAGCCGAACGAGTTGTCGTCTCGCGACAGCTGCCAGACGATGACAGTCTTGTCTGTGGGTCAGCTGGGGTTTCTGAGTCTACGTGTCACCGCTACGCACCCCGCGAGGCGGTCAAGATCATGTCCGGGTTCTCGGACGAGGTGGCGATGGCGGTGACCCAGCCGGAGTGGCCGGCGAGGGTGCCCTTGAATGCGAGAGGCTCAGCCATTTTAGAGATTTGAAGAAGTGAGGTGGTGACGAAAGGGTGAAGGTAAGGAGGTGGGTGGTGATGGCGAGTGAAAACCGCTCGTCGATTGACGCTCGAATGCGGGGGTGAGGTGGGGTAGCCATACAATTTCGCACAAATGCCCGCCACTCGGCGATTTTGTCATTTGGCCGTGGCTATAACGCCGCAAATGCCGACCAGGCCTCCTCGCTTAGCGGCGCCAAAACCAGTCCACCGCGTGGGCGTCGGTGAAGGTCCATCCGGCCCCAGGAGCTGCTCGTGAGAAAGTGCTCTATGGTTGCAACCATGCGGCTCTACGTCTTGCCATGCTGTTCTCGTCATTGGCTCGCCTCAAACCGCGCAGCTTGACCCTTACTTTGGGCATCCAGGCCGCGTATGACCCCGGCGTGACACATGCGAGCCGCGCTTGCTTCCGTTGTTCGCGTCGCCCACGCAATTTGTCTTGATGAGCTTCGGATCACCAACCCTCCCATCCGCTCTGACAAGAAGGCAATATGTTGACGCCCTCAGCTTGAAACTGATTGAGAGTCGCTACAGGCTCCCTGAAATCTCGGCAGTCTCGCACGTCGTAAGGCGCATCTCAGGCAACGCCGCGCGTGCGATGACCCGTCCCCGATGTATGCTGCTAGATGCGACGCACAAGCCGTTTTTTCCGACTGCGACATTGCGTCCACGCAAGGGAGACCCCCGCGATCACTCTGCATCCGCTGCCAAGTCGAATCACGACTCGTCTTCCCACTGCCAACATGCTTGGCACCCTCGGAGGTATCGCCTAATTCGCCGCACCCTTTGACAGCCACTCGCCTTCGTAGACACGGTGCGCCAAGCCACAGGGTAATCCTTAGTGAGCAGCTCCTGCAGAGTCTGTAGCTTGAGGCAATCATATCAGGTCATGATATAAGTGGAGCGATGTGACCCTTGTCCACCCATGTGTCAAACTCTCATCACTCTGACCATGGCGAGAGACTCACAGACATCCAGGAGTCGCGACGCAGCTCACAGAGTTCACAAGCTTCGCAGAGCACACAGCGAGCTCCCGTGGTCGATCAGGTTGTCGACGTACTGTTCTACAACCCTTTCGTCAGGACTGTGACCTTGACGGTCTGCGCCTCTGAGCGAGGCATGTACTCACCCGCTGCCACAAGCTCGCTGATCATCAGCGAAGAGTGAGCTCCGGGTGGTGTGGGGTGCGTCTAACGACCTCTGACAGCAGAATTGTACGGACCGCCGATGCGATTTACCGCGGGGAGGTGAACGCCACCGAGAGGAGCCGTATGCCGAGGCCGAGCGCGGCGTCTTCCAAGCAGGGAAGTCACCCGCCCTAATCTGTTTGCTGTCGCACACAAGCCTCGAGTGGGCAGGCCGGCTGAGAGTGGGCGCTCTATACATATCGTGCATGCAGATGATCTATCTTGATTGAAAGCGATTGAAAACGAATGAAAGAGTCCGCGTTGGCAGAATCGCGAAGTGAGCCGTCATACTACCCCACGTCAGACTACCTCATACTTTCTCAAATAGATAGCTCGGCCGTTAGGCCCCGCGGTTCTCGTCCATTCTTCCTCAGGACTTTCGACCTAGGTCGGGCAAAGACAGTTCTCTGCCTGCCTTACGCTCACAGCTCGCACTCGCAAGCTTGCGCCTACATACACATCCTTTGGGAGGGCGGTGCGCGTCTTTGACCCCGTCCTTTATCTCACGACCCTTCTGCCAAGTGTCATTCAAAGTCCGAGAGTTTTGGGGGTCTGGCATTGTCCACTTGCGCACGCACTGATATTGTCCCAGGCCGCATCATCTTCCTTGAATTCTACATTCATACCTCTTCGAGCACTTGCGCTCTTGTCTCTTAATCAGCCCCTCTTTTATCATGCCTGAATCCAACAAGCCCTCTTCCAGTCATAGCATCCTGAACAACACAGCGACACGGGCCATAGCTAAAGTGGCGCTAACTACCATCGCCGTGGCAACGCCAATGAAAGCAGATAGGATGCTGAGCAGCTTGGGAGCCGTGTCGTGAGTTTCCGTTCATTGAGTATGATTACATGCCGCGAGGTTTATTTCCTGATCGGCAGCTGGAACAACTCGGAGCTGGAAAAGGACAAGACCCCGGCTTCTGAGACTCCTGCGAGCAACAAGGGGAGCAGAGGTGCCCCGTCGGGAGTCCAGTCCGATGACAGCCAGGCCAAGTAACGGAGTCGCCTTGCGTTGCCTATACTCTGCAGAGCTTGTCTGAGATGTGATATCCTTTCCAAGGGGTCGACCTCTAGGCGTTGAGCCGCCAACCTGAAGCGGCGACTCAAATTTGTTCAGCGGCGGGACGAGGCGCTCCTGACACGCGAGCGGTGTGATCTCGAGTTTTCCATACTTTGTTTCGAGTGCCACAGTCGGCTGTCCTCTTCGTTTGTGCCTTCCGGACGCCAGCTTCATCGCGTGGCGCCTCGCACTATTCGCGAGCTGGCTTCCTGACTACCTTCCTGAGCCCGCACAACTGCTCTGTGAGGCGCCCGCTCGTAAGCTTGGTTCTTCACACGCTACATGTCTTTCTGACGCAGTGTCACGGAAGTTCGTGATCAGGCCCAGTAATTTGCAGAGTGCGGAGCCTTCAGCAGCCGACTGAAAGCCGCACGATCGATCATGGACACGCACCTACATGCTGCTCAGCAAAACTTAACGGCTGGACCTGACCTCTCATGGAAACCACTCGCGCCGAACGCATGGTACAACAAGCGCAGGGCTTCCGGCTTCATTGCAAGGCTTCCCACTTCTTGCCCTCAGCTTGACCTTCATGCAGGCACTGTCTGATGGCATATGGAGTCACGCATAGTCAGCTTGCCCGACTGGACGCTACAGACGAGAGGCATCGAAAACGAGGCAGACCTCAACCAGTCGTCACGCGCCACTCACGCCACTTGTCAAACCCCACCTCGTCCGCCTTCCTACCAGCTCCACCATGACATCAGGGAGCTGCTCTCCACACGCCTGTCAGCTCCATGGCGGGCGACAGAACAACGAAGGCCGACAAGCCGCGGCGTGGAGCTGTGAGGGTAGGGGCGTCCGCACAGCATCAAAGGATGGGCATGGGGGGCTCGACCTGGGGCCTTCGCGCGGCTATGCGGTGTGGGCTGGGCATACAGGGCTCGGCTTGCCCCATCAAATACAAAAGGCCCCCTTCACCTGGACTACACATGTCTCTCCATTGCCCTTACCATATGATTATGTCTGAAATAAGTTCACCGCAGCCGAGAGTCTCTTCCTCTCCGCGGGAGAGCACTCATCCAATCTCTCAGAGGCCCGAGGGGGTTGCAGGGTCCATGGTACCCACGCAGTTGACGCATGAGCAGGCTGGATCGGAACCAGCGCCCGACACTGCAGGGCTTCGCGTCGTGCTCGGCACTTCGACAGACGAATTGCGGGAGTCGTTCTTCCGAGCATGCCATGCGGAATGGAACAGCAGTGTTCCCTGGGAGGCGCGTCACCAGTCTTGGGTCATGAGGGCACGGGCACTGATGCAGCAGGCGTACTTGCAGCGCGAAGAGGCGGAACTGAAGCAAGCAAAGTGGCTCGCTGACGGGAGGGGCCAGCTTTGGTGGGTGTTCAGGTCTGCCCCATGCGCACCACCAGCTATAACTTCAAGCCCGTGGCGCTGAGGGTCGTGACGCGTATCGCAGCTGACTGAAGGTGCCTCGTCAGCTGTGCGCGCCCGCACGATGTTCTCTCCGGATGCATCACCTGGCGGATGGACGTGTCGTATAAGCCCCAAGGCCAAGCAGACAGCAAGAATGGCGTCGTGTACCGCATTCACTCGAACATTACCCCAAAGAAACACCGAAGTGAGTACTGTACGTTGAGCCAGACAATGTGTCGTTGTCTCGGACGTTCCCGGGAGTAGTAACGCTGAGACATCCCCAGAGCGCGGATTCAACAGCCTACTCCTGCAATCTGTCCACAGAGCGCTTGCCGACCCTTCTAACGTGAAAGACCACCCCGCCACTTGGGATACCGCGCTCGAAGTGACCCCCGAGCAGCGCGCCGATATCCCATACGGTATCGGCAGTTACCTCAGGACAGCGATCGCTCCCGAATACTACTCCAAGTGCACGGTCGGCGAGGGCGGGCCAGGGTGGGAGTCGGTGCCGCAAGCGGGCTGCCCGATACGGTGGGAGACTGCGCGGTGTGAGCGCTCGGCACCGTTAACGATCGACCAAGCCGCCGCGGCACTCGGGTGGGAGATCCTGCGCAACTCCGACCTCCAGGACATCACGCACACACTCTCTCTCGTGTGGCAGACGCTCGACTACACTCCGCCGACAGCTCACGATGCACCGTGCTACAGATGCACCCCGCATCGCCTGGCGTGCTGACATTGCAACATCAGCTGAACCAACATCGTACAGCGACCGTGCCCGCCCTAAGCGATTGGGACGCACTGAAGGAGCCAATTGGGCTGAGAAAGGGGCAGACCATCACACTGCTCACGCGCTGGGTCGTTGGGCGCGCAGATAGCGTCTTGGTCACCCACATACACGATCTACGGGCTGAGGACGTACCTGCGTGGACCAGGCTCCTCGACATATTGGGCCAGGAGAATTCCGCCCGTCACATCACGGTGTGCAATACGGACCCCGAAGGCGAGGTTGCAAAATCGCTCATTGCGGAAAGAGCTGCCAGCTTCGACCCTGTGGGAGGTATCAAGACGAACCCGCTCATGATGATCTACTACGAGGGGATCTCAACAGGCGACAAGGGAGCTGTGCTGAATACCCAGCCGCGCATGTGACCGTAGGGATACTGTGACTGTGCTTTGGCATTCGTGCAGGGCGACGTGCTGTACGATTCATGCTGCGGGTCTCGGCACTCGCGTTATTCACAATGTGCATGGATCATGATGTGACTCGTTATCTACAACCCACAGCCCACACCTCGTCGTCATCACAAGGCGTCAATCATACTCGGTTATACAAAGAAAACAACCTATCGTCATATCCTAGGACCAGCCCAGTGAGGCCATCACGCACAACATCATCTGGGCTGAGCGCGAGCGGGTTGAGCGCGGTAGCGGTACTGCGCCGGTGCGCCGGCAATTGGATGAAGAGGTGGATGATCAGGAGGCGCAGCCAAAGCCGCAGGCGGTGGCGGAAGCGGTCGAGGTCCCCTGAGCCTCTGTATAAAACGATCCCGGTCTCGTCCAGGACGGGGTAGCCGACCCGGCTCGTCAACTGCGTCCAGATGCGGCAAGTCCCAGATGTCCGCGAGGCGCGGTAAGACTGGCACAAACTGCGGGGGCGGCGGTACTGGAAGTCGTGGTGGAGCAGGTACAGCTGGCGCCCGTAATATGCCCGGATTGGGCTCCGCGGCGTCTCGGCGGCGCGCAGCCAAGGCCGCAAAGGCGGCTGCACCGGGATCTCGGGCCATATCAACGCCGTACCGATCCTCGAACGCGGCTCGGGCGCGCAAGTGAGCGTTCCTAGCGTTCTCGCGGGCCAGCTGCAGCCGATCTGCCAGATTAGCTCCCGGCATCCAAGGCGGTCAAAGCGTCGCATGCATGTATTCGCACTTGACCTACCTTCGAGTTGGGCAACATCGGCAGGTTCCGCGCGGAGATGCCTCCTGTCCGCCCGAGGCGGCGGATTCGCCCCGTGGGGCCGATCAAGCGCAGCCCGTAGCCCGACAAGGCGGTCCTGCAAGCCCGCAAACTGATCACCGAGATCTGCTGCGAGGCGTACGGCATGATAAGCGGCGGCGGCGGCGCCGGCGGCGGGTCGTTCTGGCGCTGCAACGTGGAGGTCTTGTTCGCCCAGCTGGATGCCTTCTTCCGCGGCGGCGCGTTCGACTTCAAGCCTCGCTGCATCGCGGGCGCGCACGACCTGAGGGTAAGAGCGCTTTCGGGAAGGAGGAGCAACACGTGTGTGGTCCGGTCGCCACGATCTGGGACGAATGAAGCAAATGACTCACCGCCTCCTGATCATGCAGTGCTTCATCCTGGTCCCACAGGCGGCATTTATCGTTCTCTCGGGGCTGACGATAATCTCTCGGATCTGGGGTCGAGTCAGCGTCGCCCCACAACGAGCTTGAGTGCCTCACTTTGATCAAAGTGAGAGTAGCTGCGCTCGTCAGCTCACATCGGACACGGAAGATCCAGCTCACTCCTTGATAGCCTGCTGGCAGATATAGCACGACATGGTGCGGCAGCCGGAACACTAGACGTCAGCACGCGCCCGCTGTAAAGGTGCGCTTCCATACAATGATCTTGTTGCACCTGGTGTCAGCTGTAACCCGGCAAGATGGTACACAGACCCACCCGCTATCCTTCAGATACGCCTTGCCGCACTTCGGGCACTTGCGGACCAACGCAGCCGTCATGGCGTCCTCGATCGCATGGCGCTTGTCCAGCTTTCGATCCGCCTCCATCTCTGGCGGTCAGCTATGAGATCCATCTAACAGTCTTGCGCACCTTCACAAGATTTCGGAAGATGTTCCTGCATGTCAGCCATGGGCTCTCCTGTGGGTGTGTACTGTAGACTGACCCTGTTCCGGCACTTCCGGCACGAAACCTGCTTGCACCCCTCCGCCATACACACAAAGAGCTTCTCGTCCGGGTTGTCAATGACAACGGCGTAGTCGCACGCTGGGCAAGTCTCGAGACCTTCGATGCCTGCGAGGACTAGCTCCGCAGCAATTTTGAGCCGGAAGTACAGGTCGAGCGATTTCGCAGAGAGTGCTCGAGCTAGTTCGGTCTCGGGGAACGGGGCGGAGCAGTTCGACATGTCCATGCAGGTGATCGTCTATGGTCAGTTCCAGGGCCCTACGGGTCTCAGGCCACTCACAAAAGCTTGCTCGCCCAGCTTGGTCTCGGCGTTTTTGACGCAGCATTCTTTGCAGAACAGATGGCCTTCGGTACATTGAAATATGTTCTCCTGCGATCTCAGATGTGCTCATGTTCGGGCGAGAACACTCACCACCACTTCATCGCCGAAGCAGCATCCACACTCGACACCCCCTCCTTCAGCAAGTGCTTGGGCATGCGCTGCCTGCCTTGCCGCCTCGTCCGCCTTCACCTTGTCATCCCGCTCTGCTGTTCAGCCACAACATACCAAGAAGGACAACGACTCACCGACAGCCTGTTCAAGATACTCGTGCTCCAGCAGCCACTCGAACAGACCCCCGTCCTGGACATTTGACAGCCCGGATGGGCCCGCAGAAAGAGCAGCGGGGGCGGCCTCGTTGACTCCCTTTTCCTTGCGCTTGGGTATTGCACCCTTGCTAGCACGCGTATTCTTGAGCTCCGCATACGGCTTATTATCCCGCGCAGCGTGTTCTCTGAGAACCCAAAACGTGGGAAAATACAACCTGGCATTCAGACTGAGCGTATTCGTAATGCTAAGATCAGCCGATTGCAACGCTGGGGAATCGGGCATAGCTTACTGCTGAGCTGGCATCAGGGGAAATTGGTCCTGCAGCGCCGCGATAGTCCGCTCCGCGTATAGCAGCCCCGCTCTCAACTCTTTGCGGTGGTCCAGGTCCGCATAATCCGTCACGGGCGTCTTGATCCTTGCTGCGTTGACATCGCCATTGCCTGCTCTAGGGTACCCGCCTTCTTGATCTAGAGCGTCCGTGATCATCGACCCGACCACTTTGTCCTTGGCCATAGACGCGATGTACACCTTTAGCCGGACTAGTGCCCATGCTGGATCGAGGTCCGGGAGGATGGCGAGTACGTGCGGCAAGAAGTCCTCGGCGGTCGTGAGCCTCTCGTAGTCGACCGCGCTCGATGCGAGTGCCGGCTCAATTACGAGATCCGCAGGGAGAGGCGGCGGCGGACTGTGCACCCGACTGAGCTGTGCACGAGGCTTGGACGGTCCTGCGAGAGAGTTCTCATGATTGAGCAGCTCGCCAATATGCAGCGACCCACCGCCCCGCCTCGCACGAGGTCCCGCGGTGTACGCATCATCGACATCACCGGCGTCCGACTCGTCCGAGCCGAGCTCCACCTGGTCTCTATGGCGCGAAGGCCCGGCGACCGGTTGCTGCTCCGGGTCGGCGAAGCGTATGCGCCGTTTGGGAACAGGGCGAATAATCCGTTTAGGTTTTGGCTTGCGTTTGGTGAGGGGAGGTGCTAGGCGGAATGCATCGACTGGTTCCTCGTCCGAGTCGGCGAGGTTGATTGGGTTGTCGCGATTCGTGAGCTTCTTGAGATGCTGCGGCGGGTCCATAAGTGGCTGGACCTCATCGTCGGAGTCCGGACTGGGCGCGCGCTGCTTGCCGATATTCGTTGATCCTCCGCCCCTCTTTCTCCTCTTCGCCGCGACGTCTTCCAGGCTAGCCAGACTGGGGCGTGTGATCCGTTTGAAAGCGGGTCGCACATCTTCCGGCTCAAATAGCTCGTCGTCGTCGTGGATCTCAATGACTTGGCCTAGGGGCCCATTTGGGAAAAGATCTTCGAGGTCCTGCATGATGAGCTGTCAGGAGTTGTAGGGCAATGATGAGAATAGGTGGACACAGGGTGAGGAGACACAAGCACTCACTTCGTCGAGTGTACCCTCCATCGCGGCGTGTCCGACGCGAGCCGCACTGACCGAGCCTGCCCTGGGCGGGCGGCACCGGCGGCGGCGGCGGAAACGTGAGGTCGATGAGCGAGGACGTCTATGCTGGTGGAAGGACTTCCGTGACCGTAGTGGGTAGTAGGGTGAGGCAAGTGGCTTGAGTGGGTCGTAACGTGTCGCGATGAGATGATGAAGTGTGTCCGATGAAGTGTACTCTGAGGGAGGCCTGAAACAATAAGGAGCCGGATGAGCTGGACTAGGTGGACAAGTCTCGGTCACTCGCCCATTGTACCCGGGATAAGCCCGGTTATCTCACTTACAACCCCGGCGATGCGGCCAGGTCCGCCCTCGTGGCTTTGATCCCGCGACGCCGCGACACGCTTGCTCGTCCACCTTGAACGATGACGGGTCGAGAGGTGTGTGTGTGTTCAGTCAACTACAATCAATACAGCTCCTTGGGCAGCGACGGCAGATTCCTCGAGTCACAGTACTTCTTCGTCCTCTCAGGCCCCTAGAACCCTCACTCTGACCGAATCCTCCATTGATCATCCTCGCAACCTCTCGCAACTTAGCTCAGCATGTTCCTCACCCGGTACGTCGATACTCGGCGACCTGCTTGGTACCTTGGACTGACTCCCTCTGCAGATCCGAGTATGACCGAGGAGTCAACACGTTCTCTCCTGAGGTGAGTCCCTGCGACTGGGCGTTGAAGCGGAACTGACGGGTAGGGACGTTTATTCCAAGGTGCGCTTTGCTCAAAGCAACAACCGTGTGGCATCTACTGACATATTTCAGTCGAGTACGCCATGGAAGCCATCAAGGTGAGCCAGATCTCCAGCTGCGGTGTCATAACATCTCGCTTCCCAGCTGCGTACCAGCTCGTTGGGTCATATGCCCCATCTCGTCGCAATGCCGAGCACACCGCCCGATCACCGACCCCACGAATCTAGCTTACTCGCAGCTCGGATCCACCACCGTCGGCATAACAACCCCCGAAGGCGTCGTCCTTGCCGTCGAGAAGCGTGTGCCATCTCCCTTGCTCGAGTCTTCATCCATCGAAAAGATCATGGAGATCGACTCGCACATCGGCTGCGCGATGTCCGGCCTGACGGCCGATGCGCGCACGATGGTCGACCACGCGCGAGTGACGAGCCAATCGCACGCGTTCACGTACGACGAGAAGATGTCGGTGGAGAGCTGTACGCAGGCGGTCTGTGATTTGGCGTTGAGATTTGGAGAGAGTGTGGAGGATGACGATGCGTTGATGGTGAGTTGGCTCTGGCTCCTTGGCGGAACCCACACATGGCCTTTTTGGCTATCTACGCCTTGCACCACGCGAATCGTGTCCTGTGCGGAGCGCTGAGTGACTGAGCTGACCCCAGTCTCGGCCGTTTGGTGTCGCTCTTCTGATCGCCGGTATCGACGAGAAGGGCCCACAACTGTGAGCTTCCGCCTCCGTGTACTTACCATGAAGCTCATGTTCAGCTACCACACCGACCCTTCCGGAACATTTGTGCGATATGACGCCAAAGCCATCGGCTCGGGCTCCGACGCCGCTCAACAATCTTTGCAAGACGCGTTCCACAAAGTGAGCTCCTGACCTTGTTGGTATGCCTAAGCTGACGGCAGAACCTGACGCTGAAAGAGGCGCACCAGCTGGCACTGAAGACGCTCAAGCAGGTGATGGAGGAAAAGCTGGATGAGAACAATGTGCAGCTTGCGCAGGTGACGCCGGAGGGGGGTTATGCGATCCTGGATGCCGCGGCATTGAAGGCGGTCATCGAGGCTATTGCCGCATAGAGTGGAAGGTGCGAAGAGCGATATGACTATGCATGATGTTCCACGCCCATTCTGCCCTTGTCTGCGTGCTCTAGCTGGATGAGTCTCGGGTGTGAGGCTCCGCATCGGGACCCTGCATGTCAAGTAAAGAAGACCATGTCGTCCGCCAGGGTTGGTGCAGGCGAATGGCAACGACCGCGTCTGACTTTCGCGGACCGGACCAGGAACCGAGAAATTCGTCTTACATTGACACTCGATCTATCCACCTCTCAACCATCATGCAAGCTGTCTCCCTGCGGCGGGCGCTCAGACAACCACGCCCCTTTTCTGGGTCGCATCCGGACCTGATCAACCATCTGGACACCAGCGCGGCCCCGCCAGAAGTAGGCGAATACCCCGACGCGACATACCTGAATTACAAACCGCTCGGCCTGTCATTATGCTACGAGCCTGTCTCGGCCTCGAGTGGCTCGAC